>VZRZ01000650.1:875071-886721 GCA_013398175.1 Climacteris rufus
CAGGCAAAGGCGGGCTGCAGGGACAGGCAAAGGCGGGCTGCAGGGACAGGCAAAGGCGGGCTGCAGGGACAGGCGGGCTGCAGGGACAGGCAAAGGCGGGCTGCAGCACGGCTGTTTCCTAGCAACTCGGCGAGGGTAAAAGACAGACAGACGGCCAACGCTGTGTCTTTTAATTCCGACTTTTATTCGCACCCCGAAGGGCAGGGGATACGCTCAGAACGGAGACGGTCAGTCAGAGGCCCCGTGAGGGTGGTAACACCACCTTTTAAAGGGGGCTGGAGAGAGAGGGGAGAAAGGGAGCAAGCCAATAAGGGAAGGACAGGAGGTAACAGGGAACAAATAATAACTTCTCAGGGGAGGAATAGACACAAACCAACCAACAAAGAACCGAACTGAACAGAACCTTCCAGGGCTTCATACATAAGGAATGGGCTGCATTATTAAACATAAGGGGTTTGAACCAATGAAGAGAAAGGAACAGTGAAGCTTCTGGAAGGGAGGGAGGAGATGCTGCGGGAGTGAAACACAGTGGGTGTCAGCCCTGGACTCGGGCTTTGGAGGCCTGGGCAGGGAATTCCACCCACTGTATGGCACTCAGCCCCAAGGTGGGCTGGCCCACCGCAACAATAATCAAGTTCCGTTTTTATTTATATGCGTATTTAAAATACACAGTACAAGAAAATCCTCTGGAGATAAAAAGTACAGTAGCATATGATCACTTTTTCACTAACCAGGGAAAAAACTGAGATTTGGGGGAAATATTGTTTCCAACATAGGAGTTTCAATAATATGGTTATAATCTGTCTGAGAAAAATATGTACTGAATTAGTATTTTGTTAAATAAAGAATACTGAAAATACTGAATTCTATTTAATATACAGCCCTTGAGTTCAGGCAGAGGTTGTCTGGCTTTCCACTTCAGAAAAAGGTAATGTATGCAAAAGCAAAATGTTGAGAGCCATGAGAACTCTCTTGGGGAAGTTGATCATGTGAGTAAGTTTAGTCAGCAACTAAAAAATATTTGTGAGATCTGAACGTCTCATTTCAAGTTTTCACTGCAATCTTGTGAAATAGGTCTGACTATTTTCAGATAGAGGAACAAATATACTCAGAATACTCACTACTTCCTACTAGTTAATAAAAATCCAGACTGCTGTTGTATTAGCTGCAAAGCACATGCTCTTTAGAACCATAGAATGCTTTAGGTTGGAAGGGACCTTGAAGATCATCTTGTTCCACCCCCAGCCAAGGACAGGGACACTTTGCACTAGAGCAGGTTGCTCCAAGCCCCATCGAACCTGGCCCTGAACACTTCCAGGGATGGGGCACCCCCAGGCTCTCTGTGCAACCTGTGCCAGTGCTTCACGACCCTCACACGGGAGAATTTCTTTGTCATACCTAATCTAATCTACCTTCTTCCGGTAAAAGCCATTAGCCTTCTCCTATCAGTTCCCGCCCTTGGAAATGATTTAATTAGTCTGTTCTCTCTCTGCAATACAGTTCAGTAGAACTGGAAAAGAGCATTGAATCACCTGTGACCGTACTCAGCATTGCAGCTACTCCACCCGTGTTGAATTCATCCTCAGCCTGAAAAGGAAGGATAAAAACACTTTTCAAACACTCTTTTAATATGTTATCATATGTTTGCCTAAAGGAATTTTTAGATAATCTTTCATTTATCAGAACAGTATCGCTACATGGAAATGAATTATTTCATGTAGCAATTTCTGTAGTTTCAGGATAGTTGCAGAGTGCAGCTGATGGGGGTAATGTTAGGAAGATGGGCATGTAATCAGAGAACAGGAAGGTCTTTCCTTCCATCTGTTGAAACAGTGTGTTTAAAACATCTGTTTCCTTTTCTTTTGTTTGAACCAGTGTGTTTTCAGTACCTGTGTATTTGGCTTAGTTTAACCTAAATATTAGCATAACAGGTAAGTGCATATTTAGATTACAATTAAAATCTATGAAAAGTGAGTTAAACTGAGCGTTGTTCAAATAGTCTTTTAATTTTTCTTTTTTTCTTCCTCCCCTAGGTCTTTTAACATTTGTAAATTGTGCCTATGTTAAATGGGGCACACGTGTGCAGGATGTATTTACTTACGCTAAAGTCACTGCTCTTATTGCCATCATCATCGCCGGCCTTGTTAAAATATGCCAGGGTAAGCTTGTAAAATTAAACCAAAGGTTTGTATTTATCAGTTACACTGAGTGACTGGGCTAAAGACTGTAAACTACCTCTCTATGTTTTAAGAATGCCTCAGTACAAGCACAATACAGCCACCTTGGAAACCCCAATTATACCGATGTTAGGCGTTATCATGAAATGGTGTCATGAGATACCCATCCTATCTCAGTTGACTTTGAACTTGGTAAAAGAAGGTAACTGATTGCTCAGCAGTGTTGTGTAATTTACAGCCTGCAGTATAGAACAATAAAGGAAGTGAAAACAGCAATGTACAGAGACAGCAAAATACAATGGGAATAGAGGAAGTTACAAATTTCTCTGAGGAACATGCTACTTTACAGTGAGATCAACTGAATACTTTTCTTAAAAAATTAATTTTTTGCAATCTGAAAGTGTCTGAACTTAAAGCAAAAATAGATTTATAAGAATATGTAGGTAGATTTGTGAAACAGCAGCTCAGTTTTTGCTCAGAGCCGGAGTTCTGTTATAGCTGTTGAGAATTAGAAAGTGTGTGTTGGGCATTGTACCTTCAAGTTAGAAATGCTGAACTTGGTTTTTTTCTTAGCCCATCCTTTGGGAAGAATTTATTGGTGTGTTAGCTTAAAAAAAATGCTGCTTTCAAAGCTGCCATAAAGGTCTGTCTATCCCTGGCAATCTGACAATTTATGTCCTTTGCTCTACCTGGTTATTGTTGAAAGTTCATGAGCAAGGTAATTACTGTGAAAAACAATAATATGCATATGTGAGTACCATGTTTAATCCTTAGCACATCAGCCCATCCCTTGTTTCATAGATACTGAGCTTGTTCACATCTAACTTCCTTGACATTGTCTCCTTTTTCAGTTTCTAACTCAGCAGTTACTCTGCCTGTGTCTGTGCCAAAGGAATAGCAATGTCTGTTTGGGATAAAAAGTAGGGAAGAGAAATAAGTAAAGATCTTTTAGAGGCCTCAAATATTACCCTGGCCAGTTTTAATGGAATCTGAACATTTCAGGATGCTTAGTACAGGGCATGTTTTGGAGTTACACAGTAACTTACCTTTCTGTATTTGGTAGTTTTGTGTGTGTCTGTATATGTGAAACAGTCTGAATATATAAGATGTGAATGATGAGCTTGTCTTGACTTGCTTAAAGTCAAAAGATGGCACAGGTTTTCACAGATACTGGTACAAAACCATATATACACTTTTAGCTTGGAAATATTTTACCTCATGTAACAGTATATGATACGTTATACTCTCTTAATATTTCTCAGTTTTCTATTTTTAGTAGCAAAAACTCAAACATCCATTAGGTGTTTGTGTGGGGTTTCTTGTCATAGTTATCTAAAATCACCTTTAATCTTTGTTTTCTGCATAGGCTATAGGTTTAAAAATTTAGAAGGATGGAGAAACATAGATTGGGTTATTTTCTAGATATATATGTTATTAAAAAAACCCCTTAACCTGAGTATTGTCGTTGCCAGTTGTTTATAGCTTAGTGTGAACTTAATGTCCCTGAACTTTTTGTGCCATTGTGGACAAGCTAGGTGTTTAATTGTACAACAGTATCATCCACTCCCAATAATGTTAGTAGTTTTAAATGCCATGCTTATTCTCATGGCTAAAGCACAGAGTAGAACTGGAAGAAAAGGTCTTAATAAGCAGATTTGAAGGAATTAGGGTTTCTGGGGGTTTTTTTAGTAGTTGTGTGCCACATTGAAAAACATTACTTACTGTATTTTATTATCCTGTCCTTCATTGCATTTCTTCCTCACAGGACATACATCACACTTTGAAAACTCCTTTGAGGGATCCTCTCTTAATATTGGAGACATCTCCCTTGCACTCTATTCTGCCTTGTTTTCTTACTCTGGCTGGGATACGCTCAATTATGTAACAGAAGAAATCAAAAGCCCAGAAAGGTAAATGATTGGAGCTTTCTAAACGTGAGTAGTTCCCAGGTTGCTGGGTTTGTGGCTGTTATTCACTAAGGAGTTCTGAGCTTACACAGAAATGAACAGAACTGCTCTGTACTTACATGGTGAGGCTGTGGACAGCCACTAGCAAAGATTTACTAAACTCCATTAAAAATGAAAAGAAAAGAAAAATGTAGAATAAATAAGTCTAGATGACTGCAGGATGGTGTATTCAGTGCTAGATAAGCTTTCAGTTCAGAATGCTGCTACTGTTTATTATAAAAAGTGTCAATATTGCAGTGGAACAGGCACCTAAATGTTGTCTGTGTTTACCTGTGCAATCATTTTGATTTCATATTTAAGAATGTTAATCTTCTCCATGAATTTCTGCTCTCTTAAGTGTGACTGTCTAATCTTGGTCATTTGTGATTCTGTAAGCAGATACCTTTATGTTAGACTAGAATCCCCTTTGATAATTTTTACATGCTATTCTAAGCAACAGCTCAGATTGCTATAGCTGAATGATAAAGAATGAAGGAGATTTATTTTTTTTTAATTCTCTCAACTGATTTTGGCTTTTGCAGTCTTCTATGTTGGATGTTCGGTTTTATGCTGAACATATATCTAACCAGGAAAGTTATCTAGTAAAAAGATAAAAGAGTGGATAAGTATTTTAATTCTAAAACAGCTGGGTTTAGTCAGATTGAATTTAAAATTGACTATTTGTTTCTTTAAATCCTCTTGCAAAGATTGATACACATATTCAGAAGATATATGTTTTGTATTTTCATCAGTCATTTGGTCCTTCAAATTGGTTTCTTTTCTGCTAAAAAGCTCCTTTTTTGAGTACTGCTGCAATGCCTTTCCCTCTTTTTAGGAAGTTAGTGTATTGTTCTCTGTTACTAGTTTGATAGCTCTTCTATTAGATGTATTGTTTTCTCACAGGATATTTAGCTGATGAAAATTCATTCGTAATAAATTGCTCTAGATAGGCATCAGGCCTAATACAAGCTTCATTCTTGATAGAATTGTAGCTGATAAAATGAACTTCAAATTTCAGCTTTCTGCATGGACAATTCTTGGGAATAATGAGGTATTCCAGCCTTCTACAAAAGTACTGCAAGAATTACGTATTTTTCATGTTCACTTGATTGGTAGTGCCTTCATGGTTGTCCACCCAAAAGCTGCAATCCACAAGTCAGATTTGGCATAGTCCCTTGGCTTTAATCTTGGATGGTGCAAAGTCTTTAAAATGATATTTTAGCTTTTTATTATATTATGTAACATTTCTGAATTAAATTCACAGTGGTTTTCTATTTCTGTTTCTTTTCTCTGCTGGGATTTATGGGTCTCTTACTGTGAGTGTGCAACCTGGAAGAAGAGTCAGAACTCCCAGTTACTAATTTACTGATTTATATGGAGTATTGTGGGGTATGTTTGTTTTTCTGCTCCCATGGCAGCAGAGAGACACATCTGGGCTTCTGGGCCTCAGGAAGTTTTTGAGGAAACTTTCAAAGTTCTAGTCAGACTGGTAATTTTTATGCTTTGGGATTTAATTGCTTGGCATTTTTTTTTCTTGTTGTTGTTACTGAAAACAATGTCCATGGCAAATGCACATGAGTGTCACCTTGCTGTGTTTGATTTCACACTGGGCAAATGTGAGAGTAATGCTCTCCTTCTGCTTCCCCTTCTGAAACATTTGAATATCCCACCACGGTACAAGAGAAAAACAAGGCTGAGAAGAGCCAAAGTCTTAACATCAAAAATTTGCTTCTGCTCTGTAGTTTCTTTCTGTGGAGCTGCAGACTCAGGGCTGTGAGTTTATCTCACAGTTAAGTCTAAACTGCTTACATCTAAAGGGTAGCAGTGTTTTCCTGTTACCCCTGACTTTTTTTATTACTTTCCAGCCACGTTTACTACTAAGATATACCACATCTTGAGGTTCACAGCTGTGTAGCAGTTTTAGATCTGTATCTCTGTAGTGCAGCCCAGTTAGTTTGTTCTTTGCAGTGGTGAGTGCAGATGAGAAGTTGCAGAATTTGCAGATGAGAATGTGCAGATTTTGGAAGCTTTTTTGTTTTGTTTTGGTTTTTTTTTTGTCTTACAGGAACTTGCCCCTGGCTATTGCAGTGTCTATGCCAATTGTGACTGTTATCTATATTATGACTAATATAGCTTACTATACAGTGCTGGATGTTCAAGCTGTTCTCTCTAGTGATGCTGTGGCAGTGGTAAGTTCTCCATGTGGCATTTTGCTACATTATTAACTTTGCACCTTTTAGGGATGCTTTTCATTTTAAGGGACAAAACAGGAAAAATCCCTAGTTTATTATAGTACTTACCTTAATACAGGAGGACAGAACAATTCATCATAAATAATTTAATCTTAAGTAGGAAAGGAATCATGCCTAATAATAATAATATATTGCCATATTTATTAAAACAAGCACAGATACATCTTGTTAGTGTACTTTAGGAAAGTTGCTAATTATACTTGTGCACTTTGAGCTAATTGTAAATTAAGACTCATTAGTATATGATTGTCTTCTGTGTTCCTTCATGCTGCAGTGTTCCAAACCTGGAGCAGTGTTGCTCTGAGCTGACAGTGCAACACGGATCTGTAAATGGATGTGTGGCAGCTCAGCATGGCAAAGTTTAGCTTTGTGTCTCCTCTTCAATAACTTTCATTACAGTCTGCCCAACATGGTATTCATTCCAACAACTTAGAAGATTTCAAAATTCAGTATTTTTGTATATGGAAGAAAGTTTGAATCCAATTAAAATATATAAGCTTCTAAAAGTAAAAGCTGGTAAAAAGATGTATTGTACTTAAGCTAACCATGAAACAAAAGTTGGGCGGTTTTTTTTGCCCTGTAACTAGTGAATTAATTGGATAGTTCTGCTCACTATATCCTTTACAATTGAGCCTTCAGAAAATTGCATCTTCTTTTTGGTTATTTAAATTGGAGGAAAAGAAATAATACCTTGCCTTCCTTTTGGATTCCCAAATGACTTCCAAAATACAAGTAGTTAGAGAATGGACAGAGTTTTAAATATATCCAAATGAAGGAAGTATTTACTCTGTTCCCACAAGGGATTACTATGATTTAAAACTGGTTTAGCAAACCAGGCAACTCTTGTTTCAGGTATTTAGGCAGATGGTTCCACAAAAACAGTGACTCGACTTTCTTTCAGACTTCAGAAATATTTGTATTTAGTGTAAGATTTCAAAATAGTTTATGGTAATTGTGGGCTGTAACTTGTTAAATCAAATGTAATTATACAAATGTGTATTTCAAAATTTATTGAAAGTAAATAAACTTTAATTCTTTATCTCTTTTTAGAAGGAATATGTAAATACAAAATTTTAATTAAATATATTGTGAAAAACTTAGTAAAACATTTCAGAATGAGACAAGGACAGAAAATACTAATTCTTGAATACTATGGGGTAGTTTATTTCTGTTGTAAGCTGTAATATCCCATATAAAGTACTTTACAGTGACTGATAATGGAATTACTAATAATTGTCTATATTTACTTAAACCAGAGAAATCTAAAAGCCAATACAGAGTCCACTGTCCTGATTTCTGTAAAGCAAAAGCTTTTTTTCCTAACAAAATTTGGGAAATACACTCTTTTGACAGCAATGAAATTCTCTAATCCAGCCTATCCCCAGAAAATGTTGTGTGCCAGCTCTACTGCCCCTGCCCTTGTCCTCACAGAGGTTTTACCTGAGGTGATTGGGCTGAGGAGAAGCAGGGCAGCGATTCCCTGGGGCTGCCCGGTCGCTGTTCTGAGCACTGCAGGTGACAGCAGTGCAGCAGCAAGTGGAGGCCAGCTAGGGAGGGGTGGGGAATGCCTCAACCTTCCTGCACATGGGAAACCCAGGCCTACATTTTTATTTTATATGCACTTCATTTCATTGTTCTTTGACATTGTTTTTTACCATAAGTGAATGTATATTTATCTTTGAGTGCATGTATGCATTTATGTATGTATGCATGCTTTGCAATTCTACACGAAATTGTAATACCCAGCACTGGACAGATGAGGTTTTCCTCTCTAGTATAGATGCATCCAAACATGGAGCAGAAAAAAAGGAAGACTTAAAAATTATATACAGCCCTTAGCCAATCTAATTGCATGCAGATATATTGAATGACCAGGAAAAGAATGAAAAAATATGTTTGTGAGTTATTTTAGATGTTTTACTTGGTGGGGTCATTTTAATGGAACTTAACTGAATGAATTATTTAGATTTTTGGAAATCTGTAACCATAATTTTCCATTATATCTCAGCTGTCAAATACCTGAACTTAAAGGCCTGGCTAATGTTTTATCTAAAGGCATTTTTGTGAGATGTCTCATCAGCTGACAAACAATGCTCTTCTCATTGCCACTACTTACATCCCTTTCAGAATGATAAGGTGAAAGTGCAGCTGAAGTTTAATATTTAACACATGATTTACTGAAGATTCCTTTTCATTGCTGATATGAATAATTGCCCAGTTTTATGAAAACAACTTTAAACTTGATCTGCTAATACATTAGCAAATTGTGTGGGCCTTTGGAAGGGTGTCTGTAGAATGGAAGAGTGGACACTGAAGACCTGACAAGTGCACAACACCCACTGTACACTACTCTGTGTGTGGTTCCATTGCAGTAGGGGAGGGCAGCAGATGTGCTCTTGTAGTTCATCTTCCAGTTCAGCCCCTTCTAAAAGAGGAGCTTCTTTTAGTGCTGAAGCTAAACAGTGTGAACCCAAAAGCAGTAAGTTGCAATAATTTGGAGAATTGCTTCAAAAATGCACTTGCAATTCAAATTCAAATACTTAATTCAGAAGGAAAGAAAATAGCTAATGACTGTATTTGAAAACTCTCCTATAATACAAAAATGTAAAAATCTTTATGGTGAAATTTCTCTGGGTGGTGGAAGAGAGTTTTATCCACAGAGGAATCTTTAAGAAGACTTAGGGCATTGTGCTCAGTGGCTGAATGAAGAAAGGAGGTGAGAATTAAGCTATTCAAAAAATTAATCTGAGGAAAATGAGCCACTTTGATCTGCTCACTTATTCCACTTGTGATACAAGATACAGATTGCTTATTGCCCTTTATGTAGTTGGTGAAAGTTGGTGTAGGGTGAAAATTACATTAATGAGTTTCTAAAGAAACATGGTAGTAATATTGCTGCATTTTAGAGTCTTTTGTGTAGTAAAGCAGCAGTTAAATTTAATCTTCCTTGTTGCTATTTAGAGAGGGAATGGAGTAGTTTTCTCCTGTTCTTTTCAATGGAGTCTTTGAGCTGGAAAGGGTGGGCTGAAGCTATTTCCGATTTCTGAATGTTAGGACTAAAAGTTGTGCGTAAAAGAAGTATGAGTGTATCTTTCCACATCACCTTGTGTACTGTTTTGCTTAGTAGCTGTGAGGCAAAAGAAATCTTACCAAGAGATTATATGGGGAAAAAAGTGGTAAAGTGTCCTCCTTTTACTTCAGTATTGGCTTCATTGTGGTATAGTTCCAATGTTGGGGCTAAAAAACTGACTTTTTAAAGCTTTTTTGTTGAAGAAATTTAAGTAATACAGCAACAGATAGCTTAAAAGTTCTGCAAATGCTCTTCAGATCGTTAGTGATCATGTCAAGTCACTCCCTTTTTCAAAGATTCTTGTCAGAGTTTCACAGTTGACTTCTCTTTTACACCCTTATGCAAACCATCACAGCCTTTGCTGTTAAGTTTTATGCATATGAAAGTTACTCTGTAGCACAGACACAAATAAATAAAAGCAGACATTTTATCTTACCTTCCACTGTCACTGAGCACCTTTTTTTGTTGTGGTTGATACTACTGTTGTGGTTTTTGTTTGTGAAGAGGGCAGATGGCTCCACAAGCACTTTCTGGGCTGTTTTACCTCCTAACAAGAAAGAACATACTTGCTGTCAGTGCATAGCTTGTTACCTGCTTCCTGTGCTTGGTCATGTCTGGGTTTTTGGTTGAGTTCATACAACAGGAGATAGTTGTCAGCTTACCTCTTTTACTTGGAAGAGCTACAGGTGGTTGAAGCAAACGGTTGTGCTGCACAGAGAGCTGTCATCCCTCTTGGAGCTGTAGGGTTCTGTCAGTAAATGGGGCATAAAGAGGATGACTTCAGTTGCACCTTTGAATACCATCTCGTGAGTCTGACTTAGATCAGCCAATCCACCCCGGTGCTCTTGTATTCTAGAGCAGACTTGCTTTGCTTTGACATGTTCCCTCAATGAACTAGAATGTGGGAGGCTGTGTTTTAGCTGTTTTATTCTTCTTTGGTGTATAGTTTAATAAATGTTCAGTATCTTTTTTTCTGACTGAATTCAGACAGAAATTTTTAAGTTTCTCTTAGACCTTTTGAATATTACTTCTTTTCCTTCATTGACTTCCCTGGCTTCTTTTCTGAAGAGGAAAGTCTGCTTGTCCTTAGCTGTCAGTGTAATGTCCCTCTTCTTTGTTTACACTGGCACTTCCCAGTGAGGTTTCTTTGGATGAAGTGCACATTCTGTACCTTGCAACTGAAGAACTCTTCATTAGGGGCAGGCAGTAGCTTTTACAAGAGACCTGTTTAGCAAGTCATTTGCCTTCTTTCTTGGAGCTAGCTGTAATTCACTGCCAGTGCAGCACTCCTTATGCCATTTACATGGAAGTTCTCCGGTTTTGGAATCCAAGCTGAAAAGTTGAGCTGAACTTGAAAGACTGCTTCTTAGTATTTTCAATATGAGATAGGTAAGAGACTTGGAAAACACTAACCCCTTGTTCTATAACTACTATTAGAAATGCTAAGAACAGGATAAACACCTGGGAAGGTTTAGATCAAATATCTTCAGCACCTCCATGAAAATATAAATGGAAATGTTACACTGTTGGAGCTGACATCGCAAATTTTAGTGTGGGCTGTACAGAAAAGGCAGCTTACATGCAGTAATAATGCAATATATTAATGCAGCAGAGTAGTGCTGGTTTCTCTACCATAAAATTGTATTCAGTGACATAAAAATGATGTGGGAATTTCATGCTGGATCTTGCACTGCATGGGTACCTTTTTCTCTCAGTGGAGGCGATGCCAGTAATACAAGGAGAGAATTATGTCTGTTTGAGTAGAATCAAGTGACAGCGTGGTTGAAACAAGAATTCCAGGAAACACAAACATTTAAATTGCTTTATTTTGCATCTTTATCATTTTCTTACTGTTTTTGGTTGATGTGCACTCTTTCCTTTCTTTATGTGACATTAAATCTATTTGGTCAATAGGGAGAGATGTCATCCAGTATCCTGACAATGTAATGTGTCGCAGTGGGACAAAACTTCTGCTCAGGGGCTTTTTTTGCATGTGCAGCTTCCTGATTGCCATGAATCAGAGTTCGTTTCCATTAGGAAATAGCTCCTTAGAAGCCTCAGAAGCTCAAAATTCAGAAAACATACTGTAGGTCTGACTGCCAGATCTTACTGTGATGTATGAGTGTATTTCTACTTTGCCTCAAGAGGAATGCCAAGCAGAATTAATTGTGCTTCCAAAATACCAGTCAGATTGCCTATAAATAT
>VZRZ01000650.1:886774-902873 GCA_013398175.1 Climacteris rufus
ATATATATATATATATATATAAAATCCCCTTACTGCTCTGTATGATTTTCAGACTAAGAATGTTAGTGGGCAATAGGATCTTGAAAGGAGTTACCTGAAGAGGTTCCACAGATGCCATTTAAACTTTCCTAATAGAAACACCTCGTAGTCTTTGGGCATTTTTTTGTACAAGTTTCTTATTCCTGTTAGACTACATTCTCTTTGCATTTATCCCTCCAATCAATACTGTTCAGTGCTTTGCCAGCCTAGCATGTGCTTGTAGATCCTACGCTCTCAGTGTAGTCTGACATTTCTTGTGTGCCTGTTGTGTGCAGCTAAGTGTGATCAAACAGTTCTTATCTTGTTATTTGTAACATAAATATGGGTCTTGCTGTTCGTCTGTGTGCCTGAATTACTGAGTGTGAGGCAGTATCCTGTACATTTTGTTGTGGCAGCTCTTAATGTGGGGAATTTCTGCTGCTTTTCGTTCAACCTGTTTGTCTAGAACTGGGACCATTAAAAGGACAAAAAAGTGTTCTTGCAAACCATTCACAAGTTACCAGCTGCTGATCATGAGATCAAACTAACCCATGATATGAATGAGTGATTAAATTTTATTTTTGTCTTGGAACAAAGCTGTAATTCAGTTTTTGACCATTCTTCTGGGAGTAATACAACGTTTTAGTCATGATGAAATAAGGACAGTTAAGCTGAGAAGTGCATGGCTGGAAGTCTCTTCATTATTGTTCCCTGTTCTGGTTTGAAAAAAAAAAAATCAGAAGTGGGGAACAATTCCAGGTGCATGTCCTACAGCCTGCGTGTATCTGTGTATACCTTACATATCCAATGGATGGGAGGGATAAAAGAATTTTATCTGTAATTACAAGTGTTGTATCAGCCACTGAATTATCTGTTTCCAAGCTGTTAGAAAGCATTTATAGTTCAAGTCTGGACTACAGGATTTGTCAGACTGTAGCAGAGATGGCAATTTTAATCTCTTAATCCTTCTTGCTCTTTAGACTTTCTCAGAAGAAACATGAGATGAAATTCATCCCCATAGTGGTGGCTTTCTCCTGTTATGGTGGACTAAATGTTTCTGCTTAGAGCTGCCTCCAGGTAGGCTCCTCTGTCATCCTCAGCATACCCGTGCGAATGCTTCATTCTTTCCCTCATTGCTCATTTGTGTTTATAAATGCACTTCACTACTCCCAGAAGTAGTGGCAGTTAAAGTGAAATTGGTGAGGTGCTCAGAGCCCAGGTCTGGCTCATTTGTGGAGGATAACTTGGCCTTAATAACTTGATTGTTGTACTTGTCTCTGCCCTGCCTTCTTATGCAAAATAATCCTCTGATATGCATGCAGTGAATGGTTATTGTGGCCGCTTTTACTTACACTTCAGCAACTCTTTCAGCAAGAAACACTGTAGACATCTTTGGGTTTGTCTTTGTTCCCAAGAGGCTATAGCTGAGCTTCAGAGAAGACATTTCTTGGCATCCGTTCAAAGGAGAGCGTTGAAGGATTTATAATAAACGCAAGTGTCTGAGTAGCAGTAAAGAACTGGGCTGATTTTTGTTAGAAATGAGGGTGAAACCCTGTCAGAAGACACCTGCATAAAGGCAGGAGGGCCTTTACGTGTCATGTTAAGCTAGGGATTATCACTAGAAAGATTAGCCAAACTTCAGGTACCTTTCAACTTTGTTTTGCTGAAAGATTGTTTGTCAGGCAGATCTACTTGGCAAACCAAGCTGAACTGGTTTTAGATCATTCTCAACTAAAATAGCCTTTTGCATTACCTCGCTTAGGGAAAAGTTTAGCTCTTGAAGTTTCTCCACCCTTTGCTCTCTCAGGAATCCCAACTACAGCATTAGAAAGTACATCAGAAGTGACACTTAGAGGTTGTCACTACATTATTCTCCCTTGTGAAGGGTCTGACTTGTACAGATCTAAGGCAATTACTTATTTAGGCCTTGAGCTGGATCAGAAGTTGTTGTAGAACATAGCCTGCATCCAGAATACATTGAATCTATAGTGTCTTGATCTGTATATACTTTGTGGGTTTTACTGCTCATATGAATGATTGTTGTTTTCCAAGACATGTGAAACAGCATTAGTGTATCTTAGGAAAGTTGGATATACATTACAGGATGGAAATAGCCTTTGAGTTAGCCCTGCACCTGTCATTCACACTGGCCCATTACCAGATGTTTCAAAAGGAAATGGAAAATGCTTGCAAAGAACGTCTTTGGGGGGCAGGGGGAATTTCTCCAAATGACATATTGGCTAATTTGCATCCTTCGGCATAAGATTTCATTCAAAGGTTTTCTCTCTCTTCTTTAGCTTCAGCTGTTAATATTACTTATCTGACTACTTATCCTTCAGGCAGTTTTACTAAACATCTTAATTCTCTAACATCTTGCTCTGTATCTTAACTTTATATATTAAAATAAATGCTCTAGCAGTTGTAAGTTTTGTGTGTAGTAATTTCACATGTTGCTTGGCTTCAGAAATCAGCAGTTCAGGTTTAAATATTCCTTTAAAATATTACAACAATTGCCTATTACAGTTTTCATCTTCATTCTTGTTCTAGAGAAGTTGTTATTCACGGGATCCTAATAAATTACATTCTGCTTCAGGAGACTGGGTTTCTCAGAGCTGCATTTAGATGCAATAAGGATCTCAGAGAAGCACTTTGGGTTCTAGTAATTATTTATTCTTGAGCAGCAGAAATCTCATCTATACAGTATTGTAAATTATAAGTTGCAGTTTCAATTGGCTGGAAATGGGTAATCCATGGTATACAGAACACATTTCTTATGGCATGGTCGTCTTCTAAAGTGATGTTCTGATTTCAGCATGAAATAGAATATGTACATGGATTAGTTCTGTTATACTTTTCCCATGTCATTTTTATAACATCTGTGGGAATCTGTGTGCATTTTTCTACCCCTGTGTTGAAGCTCCATTTTGAGAGAAGCTGTGCTAAGATGCATGAACTAGAAGAGCTCAGGAAGAGAGGTGCCTTTCTGAGAAGCAGGGTGACTAACACAGTTGATGCATTGACTGAACCTTTAGGCAAGGTTTCCACTGAAGTGATTACGTGGTTTTATTGTCCTTTAGCAGCAGGAAATCCTGTTGGCCTTTGAGGCTCAGCTAAGTTATGCAAAAGGAAGGAATACATTTTGCTTTTTAGTGTTAATGGTGGTGCACAGTAGAGTTGGATTCTGAGCCATAAAACCTGGCCTATGTGCTGGACAAAGCACTTTATCAATGCAGCAAAGAACAGGAAACTTTAGCTGGCTAAGTTTTGTTTTATGTCAGTGAATTTCTCAGCATCTTATGGTTTAATTATTGACATTATATATAGGGTTTTGTCTCATGAAAATCAAACACTCATATAACAAAAAAAAACCTCAAACCAACTATATTAAGTCATTTAGGCTTTTTTGACCTTAAGAAAACAGATCATAATGCACTGCTCTTGATGATCTTGTTCCTGGAGTAATTAAATCAAAAATTAACCACTGTTAAATCAAGATAACTTTATATGGTACAGATAAAGGCCAGTTCTGAAGGTTAATCACCCTTGACTGAGCTCCCTAGCTCATAAATGTTATGAGGAAGACCAGTGGTTTAAAGGGGAGGTCAAGGAGGAGGTGTTCCAAAATACTAAAATAATAAAAACTGAAGCGAATTTTTATAATAGACAAACCTGCAGAAAGCTTAACTACTATATATGCTTTTATGTCTGATGATCTTGAAATTGATAAAGCAAGAGAGAGATAAGTGATTTAGAGAAAGGTTCATAAAAGGTTTAGATTACTGCTACTTGCTAATAAGGTGTAGAATGTTCAAATCTCTGGTGTTTGTTTGAATACTACTTACACATGAGTATGTACCTTTCTGTTTCCATAAATAGTGACTTCATGCTGTCTGATGCAGATATGATTCTTTTCCTGCCATGACTGTTAGTTTGCTTCTGTGAAAGAAATCATGGAAGTGATTGAGTTATCAGCAGGTAGAATGGGGATAGGTAGGAAGGCTTCCACCCATGTCCTCTGAACACAGCAGGAGGGGACTTCTGCCCACCTCCACATTAGTGCTAATGTCCAGATATGTACAATGCTCAGGCCAGGATGGGAGTTAGAATACCTATCAGTCTTCAGGCATTACATTTTTTTATTTTTCAATGTGTTGGCTGATAGTCTTAAGTTTCTCTCCCTCTTTCTCCATCCAGGAGGCTGAACAGAATAGACCAGGACAGTATATTGCTAATTACTGCCCATTTTTGTTATAGATCCCAGATTGCTGGCAATCAGTGGCTCTGACCACTTGCTGTGGAACTGTGATGCTTTTGACTTCTTGGTTTCAGAGTTCTACCATGGACAGTCACCACAGTTGCTTGCAGTATTGTCTAGCAACATGAACAAATGACTGCTGATAAAATAACTTGATCTGCCATTGGCCAAGTTGGGAGAGCAGAGCCCAGAGGCCCTGCTGATGGAACTAAAGGAAAAGATGTTGCTTAGGAAATTTCAAAAGAAGGAAAATCAAATAGATTCCTAGAATAGTGTCTATGAACTTCTGTTATGTTGGCTGTGTTTATCCACTGCAATATGGCACTTCTCTGTTTGGTTAGGAAATATTTTTAGTAATCCAGAGAGTGTTCACTTGAGTTGTGTAGGTCAGTTAGATAATAAAATATATTAGGATTGGTGAGAAAATTCTCAAAACATTTTGTTTTCCTTTGTGAGCATTATTTTTGTGAGCAGAAAATATGACTTTAGATGCTTGGCTAAAGAATTTTGTGCTTATTTAGAATCCATAAATAAATAAGAAAGCTATGTGATTCATTGTGCTGCATTATGGACTGTCTTTACTATATTATTATTTTTCCATACAAATTTATTGCAAAAGCTTTGATGTCATTGTTTTACATATTCTTTTTTACAGATGTTTTAATGTTTCCTTTCTTTCTGCTTTCATCAGACATTTGCTGACCAGGTATTTGGTATCTTCAGCTGGACAATTCCCATTGCTGTAGCCTTTTCTTGTTTTGGTGGACTTAATGCTTCAATTCTAGCAGCATCAAGGTAGTGCATATCTCTTTTCAGTTTGACAAATGTTCATAAGTATTTTTACATGTTACTGTTACACTTACCTATTATGAGAGTGGCAAAAATACTGTTATAACTGAACCTGTAATGAACAGCCACAATAAAATAACAGATTTCAATAAACCTCTGTGTGTGTGTACATACACTTTTAACACTGCTTGCTTCTCCAAAGCATTCCTGAGTGTATGCAGAACACCATTAAAGATCAAATTAATTTTGTCAGTGTGATGAGTCCTCAGGCCTTCTGATTATTTGGATTACCTTCCATTTTACTTGGTAGCAAATTCTAGCAAGTTCTTGTTTTCAAATGTATTTACTTAAAACTTACTGATCTTTTAAAACCAGTATTTTTAAACTTTGTACTTGGAAAAACCCTAAAAAACTTGCCACTGCTGTGAAGCTACAGTCAGCTTAGGGTACAGTGTAGAAGCTTTTCTTTGAGCACTGATTGTGGATGTAACTAGCAAAAATTTTAAATTTATTCACTCAGGCATTTTAAGATTCTTCCTGCCCATTGAATGAGTTTGCAATGCCTCTGTACTGAGAACAAATATGATCATTTGGTGAAGCAGTCAATGTAGAACAGTGGGTAATAAAATTATGTGTGTTTGTTTTCTGAGCATGTAGTTGAGAGACATAATTCTGGGGACCTGGCAATCTCTTCTGCTTGGCATTGAGAGCTGTTGTGCCATCAGCTGGAGTGTTTTCAGTGCTAGCTTTTAGAATTTTGTGAAACAATAGAAACTTATTTCAGTAACTGTAGATGTTGTCTATTTTACCTGTAGGATCATTTTTTTAAAAATGGGTGTTAATAGCATATTTCTGAAAGCTTATATATCTTTCAGTGGTTGTTGTACAGTACATCTTTGCAAGAAGGGTTGAATTCAGGTTCCAGTTTAAAGGGTGGAAGTTCAGTGATGTAAATATCTGACTGGTGTTTTTCTTTCATTTTCTATAATATATTCTCTCTTGCCTGTGGTCTCACCATGTGTTTTCTTGCTACTTTTTTTCAGGTTATTTTTTGTAGGATCTCGGGAAGGTCACCTTCCTGATCTGTTGTCTATGATCCACATAGAGAGGTTCACACCTGTGCCAGCCCTACTCTTCAATGCAAGTTGTTATTGCTTTTCTTTTCAACTGATTAGATGGGACACACAGCACAGCTTCCCTCAAAATGGAGCTTCAACACAGGGGTAGAAGAATGTACACAAATATATATGTATAAAAAAATAACATGAGGAAAGTATAAAAGAAGTAATCTGTGTACGTATTCTATTTCATGCTGAAATCAGAACATCACTTTAGAAGAAGACCATGCCATAAGAAATGTGTTCTGTATACCATGGATTACCCATTTCCAGCCAATTGAAACTGCAACTTATAATTTACAATACTGTATAGATGAGATTTCTGCTGCTCAAGAATAAATAATTACTAGAACTCAAAGTGCTTCTCTGAGATCCTTATTGCATCTAAATGCAGCTCTGAGAAACCCAGACTCCTGAAGCAGAATGTAGTTTATTATGATTCAGTCAATGAACTAAGGCAGCTTCTCCAGAACAAGAATATAATTTAAAGGAAAACATAAAAAAATTCACAAGAGAGAACTTAAAATACATTGTCATCAAGGTGATTGCTGAGAGAGTGATTTTTTGAGGCATAAAATTACGTCAAGCACCAAGGAGTATAAGGTGTTACTTAAAAGCAAAAAGCAGCATAAACAGTAAGTTTCAAACTTTAGTTTTTAGATTCTCACTCTTGTTCTTTTCTTACAGTGTTTTATGACCCTTATTTACTTGGCTGTGGAAGATGTCTTCCAGCTTATTAATTACTTCAGCTTCAGTTACTGGTTTTTTGTTGGTCTGTCTATTGCTGGGCAGTTATATCTACGTTGGAAGCAACCAGATCGACCCAGACCTCTTAAGGTAATACTTATTACACAATTAACATCCCTGCCTTCCATATAATGTAAAAGTACTGTCTAAAACCTGGACCATACACATTAAGTCTGAAGGTTACAAATTGATTAGGGCATAAAGCATGGTTTCCATGTGATATTGTACCATGAAAGTTAGCTTGTCTGCTAGGTAAGAATAAGAGATTGTTGTAACAGTATACTCTGTTATTATATGCTAGTTCAGGCAGTATCCCTTCTGTGTGCCAAGTGGAGAATGTCTCAATAGGCTAACATAGCCTTTTATCTTGCATTAGACATCTCTGACTGGGAATGCTCAAGTAACTCTGTCTGTGGACCACATTTAGCTCAAAATATATTTGATTCTCTAATGACCTTCTCTTAGTTTGATACTCTGCTCAAAAAAGTCAGTAATTCTTGTTTCCTGAGTTTTACTGGATTTGTCTAAAAACACTTCATGCCACTATGCACATTCTTTCAGCACAGCAGAGTTACCATACTTGATTACTTTAGCAATTTTTAGCAGCAGTTCTATTAAGAATAATTCTGCAATTTCCTTGTGGTTCTCAATAGCCAGACATATGAGAGGAAGAGCAGATAATTTCACAAAGTGGATTTCAGAGGGAAAAGTCTGTATCATAGTGTTTGTAATTGTAGACAATGAATATTGCATTAACATTCTGTTCTTTTTTTCTGTCTGCAGCTGAGTCTGGCTTTCCCAATAATATTCTGTATATGCACAGTATTTCTGGTGGTAGTGCCACTCTATAGTGATTTTACAAATTCATTGATTGGAATTGCCATTGCTTTATCTGGAATTCCATTCTTTTTCTTGGGAGTGTATTTACCTGCATCAAGGAGACCTAAGTTTATTAACAAGATTATAGGTAAGTTTCTTTGTTAGCTGGAAATGTTTTTAGGAAAGAGGAAAACGAAATAGATGAATCTCAGTCTGATGAAAAGGGTTGTGGTGAGCTGACCCCAGCCAGAGCTGAGTACCCACAGAGCTGCTGGCTCACCAGCACCCCCCAGCAGGATGAGGGCAGAATGGGAGGACCTGAGGGTCAAGCTAAAGACAGTTTAGTAACCGAAGAGGGGGAAAAAAACCTGCTGCTGGGAGAGCAGTCACTTACCCCTTCCCCCAGCAGTGCAGTGTGCAGCCAGTGTCCAAGCAACAGCCCTAAGAGAAGACAGTCCCACAGGCACACTCTCTAATGCTGAGTGGGATGTTATTCTGGCCATCTTCTGCCAAATTTCCTACCCAACTTTCTGCCCTGCCCCATCCTGCTGGCTGCAGGAGGAGCAGAGTGGGAAGACAGGCAAGAAGCCTTGCTCCTGTTCAAACGCTGTTCAGCAATAGCCAAAACATCAGAAATCTTTATTCTAACCAAGCTTGATGACTGTAAAATGTCTGAACATTGCTGGTAGCACAAACTGTCCAGCTTCACCGGATCAGTTATTTGAAGATGGATAGATTTTATGCCAGTGACAGATGGAATTTTGCCTTCTGTTGAATTACAGCAGATAAATTACACGTTTTTCTCCAGTAGTGCACTCCTGTCATTGTTACTATGTGAGACAACCATGATAAGGGATGTGGTAAAGAAGGTTTCTAGCATAATTTTACACTGAAACAGGATATGGTGCTGCAGCAGCAGCATGTATGTAAACACTCAGTAATCTTGTAACTTCCCTGTGTGCTATTAGTTTTAGGGTTTTTTATTCTACCTATTTTACACAATTACAGAGAAAAAAAATTTTGCTTCAGTTACTTGGTAGGGTGCCTAAGAAGCGAAACACCCTAGGATTATCAACAGAACAGTTTTAAATACTGTTAAAAAAAAAGGAGTGGGAGACAGCTATTCTATTAGCTTTTATTGTTTGTTTCCCTAAAGAGAAGCGAGACAGCATTCCTGACAGCTTTCATTAGTCTGATGTGTTTTGCAATTAGAGGTGAGGTAGGTGGCTGTTGTTCTAATCCACGCCCAATTTCCTCTGCAGACGCAGTCACACGAACCACGCAGCTGCTCTGTTACTGTGTTGTAACAGAGATGGACCCCAGTGAAGAAAAGAAGTCAGAAATCAAATCCAACTGAAGTTTAAAGCCTTAACAAGATGCGAGAGGGAGGATAAAGCCATTACAAAAACAAAAGGAGAGAGCTGGAACAGGAATAAACAGGCAAACTGTTTTCAGTGGTCTTTCAGAAATGCTGAAAATGTTGTTACTTGCAGTGGGATTCCAACACAGATCATGCCCTTGTGTCACCTTCTTACACTGTGGCATTGGATAGTGATTACCTCATGATTACTCACACAGGCTGTGTCATTACTGTTCCTTGCTCAGAATTGGTATGAAAATGGTAAGAGCTAATGGATCAAATTAGAGTTCTGTAGAACCAGGTGGTGAAGCAACGCATTTTTAAGCTAGACTGAAACCCACTTTGACTCCAAAGACCAAGTCAATTCCAGCTTAATTCTGATGGATGTTTGCATTAAGTGATTTGCTGTGCTGTTTCCGTTCTTCTTCCGCAAGACAACTGTGGTCCCAACAAACTACCTAATTTATCATTAGGAGCAGAAAAATGAATAAAGTTCTGCTCCATTATTTAAAGACTGAACCAACCTTTCCCCTTCAAGTATTTTATTCTGTATCCTAGGTGGAAATATATCTGACTGTGGCAAGGATTTAATCAGCAAAGCACTTTGGCGTTAAAGACTTGATTAACGGTTGATGGTACCTTCTTGTCAGCTTGTTAGTACTTCATCAATTTCTGCTAGGCTTTATGCAACTTCCAAAATTAAAATGTTCAGTTTGATGCCTGTAAACATTTGTTTCTGAACTGTTTCGATGAACACACATTACCTATGTTTATCTCAGCAGTCAGAAAATTCCCTTTATAAATTTCAGTGCTCTTCACTAGAAAAGGACCATCCAAAACCTCACAGAAAGTCTGTTATTTTTTCCTTCTATAGCATAAGTTCTGTGGCAGCAACTAGATCTTGAATGCTAAGTAGTAAGGAGAAAAACTAGAAATAAAAACAGAAATAAAAAGTACTATGGCAGCACAGATGTGCCAGTTAGTAGTATTTGTAATTCCAAAGCTGTAAGCCTAAAAACAGGACACTTTTGACACTGAATTTTGGTGCAGAAAAGGCAACAAGAAACCAACCTGTTTGCTTAGCAAGGTGAGATGTACTTCAAAAACATACCTGGAATTTTTACCTCAGTTCAGAATGTCTATCTCAGTTGACCTGAGTTTGACCACATACATGGTTTTGTGCATTTAAGTTGAACTAAATCTTGTCATTACAAGATTATGGCTGAAGCAATACACGCTGCAAACAGTGCACCAGAGTTACAGCAGTGGTGCTATTATTCAAGCAGACTTGAATAATAGCGGGGATATTTGGATTTTTGCACTGCCATATTAACCTTTCAAACAAACAAAAACATTTTGCCTCCACTACTTTGCCATTACCAGGCAGAACTAACTGGTCTAAGTCACTGCTGCAACCTGTGGTTCATGACTGACAGTGACCAGCTAATACTTAATCCTATTAGCTATTTTTAACAGACTCAAGTAGAGTCTGTTAAAGAGAGTGCTGCAATACTGTGTGTCTAAACAGGTACAATTAAATTGTTTTAAAGAGATACAAATGCAAGTTAAAATGGTGACACGGGTTCAGCTGTACCAGCTTCTGTGATCTTTAAATGAGTAAAGAAAACTTAGTCAAAAAAATTTTATTTACAATTCAAATGCACATTGTTCTATTCCAACAGTAAAACTACTGGGGAGAGCAATGGACAGGTAAAGGCATTTCATAGCTCAAACACTTGTGAAGACACTTAGGCAAAATGAAGTAGAAAGCACTAGGATAGGGGTCTTTTGCCAGGACTTCCACTTGCTGTCAGGGCAGACGTGTTGATCTTCTTGTGAAACCTGACACATCAGTCATGACCAGAAGGGCTGCTGCCAGCAGTACCTTCATCTATGTGGAGGTACATTTGCTACAGCTACAAACTCATGGGCATGCAGCATTGGCAGAAAAAAAAAATAAATAAAAGGTCCCTTCAGAACCTCAACATACACAATGGGCAGAAAATTCTGTTTTAAAGCATAGAGCATCTTGTGCTTGGAACAAGCATTTGTGTTGTCAAGTGCCCATACTCACACCCATCTGTTTAATATGCACCAGCTGAAGCTGGCTGCTCAGATAGTGCATTCTCCTCCAGCAGCAGCAGTTCACCTTCAGGCATTCATCTTCAAACAGGGGCTGTTAGTCTGAACCCAAATCTTCCATCTCATCATACCCAAATTCCTGCAAAACCTCCTGTCGATATTTGTCCCACGTTCTTCTCCTGTAACATTGGTCCTCGTCACTGAAGCTCTCTTCAGACTCTACAGAAAAAGCATCAACACTTCTAGATTATCCCTTCTTTTTATTAAATAATTAAGTTAATCAGACTAGTTTTAAGTTTCTTGAGAAGCTAACAAATTCTGAACAACTTCTGTATTAGGTGAGGTTTGAAGTTTGCTTGAAGTACTCTGGAGTAGTGACTTAAGAAGGCAGGGGCAGTGTTTCACAAGCATGTGGACCTAAGTCATGGATTCCCTCCAAAGCAAGCAAGCCTATGTAATTGCAGCAGCCTGAATTTGACTTCTTGAGTTTTCAAAAACACTAATATCTCTTCTAGTTCCAAGAAAGATAATCCTATTCTAAGCAGATTTCACCCATTATAAGAGCAGAATGCTACCCCAGCAGTGCTCAGTTAAGTTGCTTTTTTAGGGATAGCATGTAAAAAGGATGGGATGGGATGTATTTCATGCACAGCATGAAACAAACAGCATTTATAGCAGGTGTACCTTTTTCTCCATCTTCCTCAGGTAAGAATTCTTCTTCTTCAGGATAATCATTACGCCAGTTATTTTCATCATTTTCATCATCTTCATCTTCGTATACTTCCTCTGGACCAGGATCACCATTTACCTGCATGTCAACACAAAACAATGCTGAGTGTCTGTATTTATAGTGAATGTTAAGTGGGTTTTCATCCACCTGTGCATTACTATACAGATCAGAAAGAACCAGGAGATACTTACTGATGGCAGGCATAAGCAATTCTGCAGTGACACAAGGCACACTGCAGAAAAAATTGAGTTGTCACTGTATTCACCATGACACTCCAAATCTGCTTTAGTGAAAAATCAGTTAAGTCACACATTTACATGTTCCACTCCAGCATTTAAATGTTAATGTCTAACTTAATCCTACTCACTTCAGCAGTAGTGTAATAGATCAAGGAAGAGAAAAGGTAGTTTCAGGTTCCTAATATACAAGCCTATTGATCACAGGATCTATGCAAGAGCCTAAAGCTTACATTAAATTTAACTCCAGTCACTGAAGGACAATTATATTATGAAAAAACACCTCATATGAAGATTAAAGTCAAGTGCTCAAATAACCTAAAAGAGTTGTGTGTCCCCCCTCCCCTACTGTTCTTTCCACTCAGTCATATTTACAATGACATTTTAATGGCTGCCTCCTAAACACAAGCAAGACATGAATTACTCAAGTTCACATTTGTCTGCCAAAATTTAATTGGCAGCTTGAAACCAGGCAGATTCTTCTGATTACACGAGCACCATCCCTTCTGTTTTGTCCTGTGATTTCCTTGGATCAACAGTAACCTGCAGGAGCACAGGACTGGCAGTTACAAAAGGCCTAATGCAGAAATCACTGAGCCTACGTTCAGTATCTGTCTTACAGGACCTTTCTTGGTGTGGCAACTTTTCATAGCAGGACTTTAAGCTTTTTGTGACCTTTCTATTTAAGAAAGATTGTTTTTTCTACACCCTTACCCATTCATATTCTTCTCTGTAGGGCTGTACAGAAAGGATATTTTCAATCCAACCAGGGGCTGATGTTTCCTTATAGTAGATGTCATAAACATACTCATCTTCTTGGTCACCGTGTTCTTTTTTACCGTCCTCAGAAACATTTAAACGCTCACGGATCATCTCTACTGCATTGCAAAGAATTGCATCTGGATCAGTCTTCTGCTGAGAAATAACAAAAAATGCATATTTCCACTGAAGAAATGTAAAGTCTTATTTACAGCCAACAGTTTTTTTTGTAGCTAGCCAAGGATGCCACACTGAAACACCTTCCCATCAAAAATGCTTTTAGAACGCTGGCAACCTAGAACAGAAAGACACCAGAAATTTCAAATCACTGTAGTACTGTGCATGTTTCAGTAGTGCATGCTTCAGATAATAAGAGAAAACTTCTGTGACCAGTCCATTAGAAATTATTGAGCAGGATATGACAGCTCCATAGAACTGCTGTATCTGCTGACATGTTGATTGAAGAGACAAGTTTTAAGACAGCTCGTGCTCTGCAGAGCACCACACCTGCAGCACTGCAGGAACATGTGCAGACAGTTGTGGATAATGTGCAAGGAGGTTACAGTACACAAAGTGTGCAGGAGAAACAATGGAAATGTGACAGGTGAACAGAAAAAAGCTGGCAGGCCCTACAGATACAGTTTTTATATCCTTAATTATTAACATAGAAGAAATGTCTTCATGTTTTCTCTTCCTTAATAAATTATTTGCAATGTATTTGCTTCAGTGACCTGCACTTGAAGGTCTACACAGGCAGTATTTTGCACCATTTTTTTTCCCTCCTATACCTCTTCAGCATATTGTCCAATTCACAGTGGTGTCTCCTGAACTAGATAGTTCTGAGGAGCAGTACAGACGTGCTGTTCATTTTCTTCTAAATACTTAAGAGACTGAAGAACCAAGCTTACTTCTTGCTTTCAACATCTACTGCTAGTTCTAAAAAAATATAAGAGGAAAATTCTGATACTACCACAGTTTCCTTTTTTCTAATTAGCAGTGATAGATAACAGTTAACCACCAGAACTCAAATGTCTGAACTCTTGCTTAATAGAAAGTAAGCACTCATATTAAAGTTAGATGTCAAAGCCCTGAAATGACCTATAGGAAATGCTGAAGGATGACAGCTGTCTGGGCTTTTCCTCACCTGGTGTCTTCTTTAACATTAAGCATTTTTATTTTCCTCAGAGCTGTGATGGGCTGCATAAAGCAAGCATCCACATGTACTTTTATATACAGTGAAGGAACTACCAAAGCATAGATAGCCCTCTCACCTTCTTTCCCATGCAGTTATGAGTCTGTAATACAAATCTTAACAACACTCTACAAGGCAATTACACAGAAGGCACAACTTCTATATACTTGAAACCACACTAGACATTGAGCAGATATTCCTCCAACTGAAAATATACGGAACTAAAACCAACAAAAACAGCATGTAAGGGCTTAAGCAGTCTATCAAACTCCTGGAGTTCTGCTAAACCGAAATATACAGTAAAACTGTATACTGGAGCTATGAGAAAGGAGGCTCAAAAGCATCTTTTCCTTGAGGGAATCTTGCCTACAAGTGCTGTTCCTAGGCATCTGGGTAGATGAAAAGACACTGAATTAGATTTTTCCTTTGCTAGGCAGAGACGTTAATAACAAACCCTCAGAGATGCACCTGACAGATGAACATGAGAACTTAAACATCAGACCAGGGCAAAGAAAAGACAGGGTGGTACAAGCCATTCCCTGAGCAGCAACTCCACACACTGTCTCAACAGCATTAGTGCACTTCAGATCCTCATGAAGCATTCTAACTTGCAAATACCTAGTTAAGGCTCCCATTAAACACTGGAATACTTAAAATGCAAGCAGAGTCCCACAGCAGTCTGCCCACGTGTACCACTCAACAGTGATATCAAAGTACTTCAAGCACACTAAGGTCATTAGCTGAGTTCATTAGCTGACCTGTGGGCTCGCAGCAGTTACGTTGGAGTCTCCCACCATCTCCTCTTCTTGTACAATATCAAAGAGCTGGAATTTCCCACCGCAGTCTGAACTCGTATGGACAGCACCGTTCTCCTCCTGTGGAACATCTTCCTGCGCTTCAGAGCCCGACCCGTGCCCATCCACCGCGGCCGGGCCGCGTGGGGCAGGCGCAGCTGGGGCAGCCCCTTGGGGCCGATGGCTGGCAATGACCCGGTAACGATTCTCCTTCCTTCGCTCCTGCTTGGAACAGCGCAGGCCCTGAAGGATCCGCTGAGAGCTCCCCAAAGAGGGGCGCAGGCTCTGGGCTGCTTTGTCTCGCGTGATGGCATCTCTGACGTACTTGTGAACCGGTTCGTTCTGGGAAAAAGGAACAAGCAGGAGGAATATAATGACACCAGCAACACAGCAAGTCCTAGAAGGGATTAATAACTACTATTGCTGGTGCAGTAAGAACTGCAGACCCAATAATCCCAACAACATTCAAGTAACTTCTACTACTGCTTTTAAGCAACACAACAATCATAATAGTCACTTGTTATGAGGGAGAAAAAAGCAAAAGATATAGAACAAAAGTTCTAAGACTGTTTCAGTTTGATTTTTAAACAACTTCGTGGTATGGAATAACCCTCCAAACAAAAACACATGCCTTTGGACGCCTGTGATGGACCTATATTTAATGCATAATGTCCTTTACAGTATCCTATAAAGATGATTTCCCAAAACAGTTTTATTCAATATAAAAGGCTGGATGGTGGATGGTAGTTGTTATCCTTGTAGAGCTGAGCTTCAGTACCTCACACAGCAGAAATTCAGGCTTCACGTACTGACTGTTCTGTAGTTTCTAAGTGAAGAACAGTCTTCAAGTACAGAAAAGCGAGTGCTGAGCACAGCTTGTCACGGTGCTCACCGTGCTGCGGCCCGCGGCTCTGGTCCTGCCTGCCCCAGCTCTCATAGCGCAGGAGGAGCCGCCGTGCCCTGGGTACCGGGCCCGGGCTGCTCTGCGGCCTCTCCAGCCACAGGGGAGCCTGAAAGATCCGCGCGGAGCACCCAGAGACAGCCGCTGCTTCCCAAGCCCCTGCAGGAGCACCGGCCGGCCCACTCCGCCCCGCACGGCCTGCCCTGGTGCCGGTACCTTGGAGGACACGGTGGCCACCAGCCTGAAGAGGTTGGTCTCCACGGGCTCCTGGCGCCGCCGCTTGCAGGCGAGGAGCAGCA
>VZRZ01000650.1:902919-1040679 GCA_013398175.1 Climacteris rufus
CGGGAGCGGCCGCGCAGCGCCGCCTTCGCGCGGGGCTCGCCGGGCCGGGGCGGTGCGGGGAGTGTGCGCGGTGCCCGGGGCCCGTACGCGCGGTGCCTGCCTGGGGTGGGTACACGCGGTGCCTGGGGTGGGAACACCTGGCTTGCGGAGGTGCCGGCCTGGGGCTCTGGGGAGGGGACGGGCCCGCGGCTTCTCGGGCCCGCTGCGCCGGTTCCGGGCAGGGGATGGCGGAGAACGTTCTGGCCGCCCCCATTGCCGCTCGTTCCTGAGGCGGGGAAGGTCCGGCCTGTCCCGGTCCCGGCGCGGGGTTTGCAGGGTCCCCGGTGCTCCCAGGGCGGGGTGTGGAGACTCCGGGAGAGGGGCCCCCGCCGGCCCCACGGGTTTCACCTCTGGGGAGGTGTTTTTCCACGAGGATTTAGTGCTGATTTATGCGCTGGGTTCACAGGGGGTTGGAACTAGACAATCTTCAGGGTCCCCTTTCAGCCCAAACCCTCTGATTCCTGAATGGGACTTGGTGACTGATTTTAGCTTGAAACGTCCTTACAAAAAAGCATAAAGGAGTCACCGGTGCTTCTGGCCAAGGCAGGTGTAATGGGGGAAATGTACAAGTAGCCAGACTGAAGGGATGCCTGTTGTGTTTACTGAAAGTTTTGTGCTTTGCTTTTTTTTTCACAGCCAGTATTTGGTGTATTGTATTGAAAGAAAAGCAGCAAAACTACACATAATACATAAATAATACAAAACAAATTGAGATTGATTATGAAGACCTTCTGTGGAAGAGCTAATCCAACCACTGGTTCGATGGAATGGTTAGAAGAGGGTGAGGACTATGACTATCACCAGGAGATTGCAAGGTATGCTGGGAAAAGTAGCTTGTTCCCTTAAAAGACACCAAAAAATGAGCAAATTTAACTTTTTTTTTAAATGACAGTTTGGGGATCTTTGTAGAAGTTCCAAGGGCATGTGGTGAACAGATTGTAGAATAGCCTACATGTTAGTAGATGTGCCCAGTGGTGTACAGGACAGAACTGGTAATGTAGGAATTTGTAAACTATTCTCCAGGTATTTTCCTTCTTAATTTTTTTAACATTTTCCATGGGGCTCACCCAGATACTGACAGTGACTGATTTGTGGCAAAATGCATTGACTAAATTTCTTTTAAATGCCAGTGCAACAAATAACTGCTAGTTGTCTGTTCCTCTTCTAGCTTTTTAAGAGCTTAATGCAACAGCCAGGGAAAGTGGGAAGATAGATTTTGGGGTATTTTTGAGTAGTGCAACCCATGAAGAAATGGAGACCAAAGAAATTTAAATCTGAGTAACAAATTACAGGTCATTAGCAGTCTGTCTGTCATTGCTCTGTATGGCTCTACATCTGTCCCAGATGCTGCTTCACAGCTGTTTGTCCATGGGGCTATGCCTTGGGTCCATTGCTGTGGAGAGGATTTGTGCCAGTGGCTCATTGATGGCCAGGTCACTGAAATGACTTTATCCCTTAGATTTGAGAAACAGTTCAGGTGCTCAAAGAATTTTTCAGTTGTTTGTGTGTTTATGGCCCATGGGGACCAGCTGCCTTAGTCAGAGAAAACAAGAGGGGCTCTATGAGATGCTGCAGTTGTGCTTTGCAGAATGGAGTCTTTTAACTGGAATGTTTTTATTGTAGGTCACGCTATGCAGATATGCTTCATGACAAGGACAGAGTAAGTACAGAGGCAAACCCCTTTGAATGGTGGGAAAAGAACATTTCATTTCTCTTGAATAGCTGTCACTGGGTGATTATATGGGTTTCTCTGAAAGATTAAATGATCACATTTTTGTACTCTCTAAGATACCAGACCTGCTCTTAGATCAACAGACGCCTTCTTAGATCTGACTTTAGTGTTCTGTTGTTTGCTGCAGAACATTTTTATATTGAGTAGCCAATTTTGCTGTTTTGACATTTTTGACAGAGAGACCACATTAGATGAAATTTCAAAGGCTGGGCTTCTTAGTTTTTATAGGAGTGTGAGTAAAGTCTATTCTTCTGTGGTATTTCTATCATACTTACAGGCATGATGAAGTTTGGAGTGAATAGTCTTAAGTGTTCATTCTGCTCTAGCCATTTAGTCAACCATTCCATCGATTACCTTTTGAAAGAGTTTTATGGTGCCTTCATGATGAGTCTTGAATTCATATTGATTCAAAACATGTCAGTGGGATCAGGCATTTAATAAACTCTGTAGAGACAGCAGGTTGTGTCTGAGTAATCACAACAGCTCTACTGGAATTATTGCTATCAAAATTGTTAACTAGTATTGTTCAGAAAGGGATCTATCAGACCTTCCAAATGTATGATGTTCAAAGATAGTGTATTCTTTGGAAAGGCTTGATAAATCATTTGGAAAGGAGTGTCTTACAGTAGGTTGTTACAAAGGAAATACCAGCATAGATTTCAGTCTGTATCCAGTAGCTGTCAGGTGACAGCATTTGTTTTTTTTCCTGTTGATGCTGGTGTAACCAAAACCCAGTATTTATACTTATATGTACAATTTGCACAGTATTTACAATTCTCGTGTATGAAGCTTTTTCAGCAGATGAAGAGAGAAACCTAAAGTCAAGATACTTAATCTCTTGTACTGTCATAGGCAGTATATGACTATTTGAGTGGTTCTGCAGGGGAAAATTAATCAGACAACCTGTAGTATCCCCCATGGATCTTATTATTATTTATTCCAGAAAATATATTGCATTTGGAAATCATAGTTGTGCTATGAATAGCTGATTGATCAATGCTAATATGAACACTGCAATAAAAACTGATGTGCTTTAAATGGACTGATCCTGCCAGATACACTTGCTATTGCTGAAGATGGCTTTGGTGTGACTGTATGGCATGAAGAGTGTCTGTAGGCCTCTTTCTGATTATAAACTCATAGTCAGGGAATACAACATTTCTGCACAACAATTAAATTTGTAAATGTATAAATGGCTAAAAGGTTGCTGATTTTTTTTTTCTTCTCCACAGAATGTGAAATACTACCAAGGTATTCGTGCTGCAGTGAGCAGAGTGAAAGCCAGAGGTGAGAAAGCAATTGTTCTGGACATAGGGACTGGCACAGGGCTCCTGTCCATGATGGCAGCCTCGGCCGGGGCAGATTTCTGCTATGCAGTTGAGGTGAGCTCTTGGTAGGGGTTGCACACATTCTGCTTGTGTGTTCATAGCTGCTTCAGTGCACCATCACTGCAGTGGGTGCATTTCTTATTTTATATTGAGAATTTTATGTATCAAAGCTACTTGGGTCTAACAAGAACGTAATTGAAAAGGTATAGTATTTTTTTTATTTTTAGCACAGTTTCTGTAAATGTACAGATCAGGATTTCTAAGTCAAGTTTTCTAGTATTTTGTTGTATCTACTTTTTATCAAAATTCACTTTAACCTAGTTTTTGAGTAATATGAGTGTTTTCCAACCATATTGCTGATCTTTATAAATTTTAACTCCTGGAGATGGGTTCTCAGACCACTTAATCATGACATGGACCACGTTGTAATAAATAGACTGTCTCATTAACTGATTTTTCTATCACTTTGATTAGATAATGTCCTTTTGTATTGGCAGTTAAGAAACATCCTGGTGGTCATTAATGGCCATTACTCGTATTAAGGATCATAACAGGAACATTTTGGCCAGCTTAGGAGTTTTTTAATGAACCTGAAAAAACAAAGAGAAGATCCACTTGTCTCTAGGTCCTGCTTGAAAGAGTACTGTGGGATTTTTATCTAAGTCAGCACCATCTGTGTTGGTTTTATAGTCTAGGGTTTTATCATACAACCGTTTCTCAGGGACAATCCTCTTTTCATAGGCACAGGAAGCAATCAGAGAGGGCTGTACTGTTAAACAGAGTGTCCACAAGTGTCTTATCATAAGCAGTCAAATTGTGTGGCTCAGTGGAATACTTAACATTTTTGAGTTTAAAAACTGGATATGGACATTAAACCCTTTCAACATGTTCCTGGTCATTCTGTTATTTTCAGGCTATGTGCTATATCTGTTATTTTTGTTCTGAAAGAAACAAAGGTTCTCTCCACAGTTACACTGCTAATAAAAGTGGGGTTTTGGCATACTTCAGTGACTATTTCAGTGCTGGTTATTTTGGTTTCATTGAGATAATATCTTGAGCACGTATAAGTCTCTAAGAGCTTCTCTTGATGCATATATATCTTTATTTCTACAAAGAAACTGGTTTGTTTAGTGTAAATAATACAATGTTGATGTGTATTCTTGTCTTTCAAAAGCTAAATTGGGGTAGATTTTGGAGGCCAGCTGATAGTCTGTAACAGTGACATTGGAGCTCTGAATTTTTCAACTGAGGCTTGCTGCCTTGTTCATGGTAATGGACTTCAAACATAGAAAAAGATACAGATGTTAAATTTTTTCAGAGCAAAATACATTGCATTTTGTGTTGGTGTCCTTTCATTTCTGAAAGCTGACATTAGGGTACCATTTGTCACACTCCTGCTGTTCACAGGTATTCAAGCCCATGGCTAATGCTGCTGTGAAGATAGTGGAGAAAAATGGCTTTTCTGACAAGATCAAAGTAATCAACAAACACTCCACTGAAGTCACAGTTGGCCCAGGTGAGAAAAATAAGATAGACTTAAAAAAATGTGCAAGTACTGAAAACTAGGAAGGTGTATCTTACTCTTATTGTCCATAGGTTTTTAATTTAAAAAAGCTAATCCTTGTGAAGGGACTGGAACATAAGTGCTTTGGAGCTGGGGGTGTTTAATCTGAGAGGAGGCTCAGGGGAGACCTGACCTCTCCCTGACAGGAGGGTGTAACCAGGTGAGGGTTGGCCTCTTCTCCCAGGTAACCAGTGACAGGATGAGAGGAAATGGCCTCAAGTTGTGCCAGGGGAGGTTTGGATTGGAGATTAGGAAAATCTTTTTCACAGAAGGGGTTGTAAAGCTTTGAAAAGACTGCCTAGGGCAGGGGTGAAGTCACCATCCCTGGAAGGCTTCAGAAATACGTGGATATGGCACTTGAGGACATGGTTTAGTGATGAACATGGTGATGGTGCTGGGTTGGTGGTTGGACTCGATCTTAAAGTTCTTTTCCAACCTTATTGATTCTGTGATACTTTACACTCTAGAAAGCAACACTGGAAATTTACTTAGGAAGTAAGTTCTAGTAATATTTCAGTAGTCATTTGCATTTCAAATGGAAGATAATTTCCAGTCTTCAGCAGATTCTCTAACAGGAGAAAGTTTTTTTAATTACTTGTGTTTTCAGGATAGCATCTTCTTGAAAGACTTAGATAAAGGCTTAGTATTACAATATTAATTGGTGTCTTTTAGATGGAGATATGCAGTGTCGGGCAAACATCCTGGTAACAGAATTATTTGATACAGAGCTGATAGGAGAAGGAGCTTTACCAACCTATGAGCATGCACACAAATACCTTGTACAGGTAAGAAAATAGAAGGTGTGTCATATCTAGAACATCTAGAGAAATTATTTTGCCTTTTTTTTGAAGTAGGATAGAGATTATACAGAACTTAGGCTTCTGTATCCCTTGGTAAATACACCAGCAGCTCTGCTAATAAATCACAGGCTCTGAAATTACACCTAGTGACTTTATGTCAAAGCCAATAACTTTCTGGTTAACAAATTTCTTTCAGAAAGGCATCCAGTTCTGATCTGAAGCTCTCCTTAGTAACATCTTTGTGGATGGCAAAACTTTATTTAGGTTTCTAGGTTTCCTTTCACGAGCTTACATGTACAGACAATAGCACTCCATGACTCTGTACTGCTCTCCATAAATAACTCTAAATTGCAATTAGTCTTTTTTTGTCAAAGCACTGGTTTTGGACTTCAGGGTTGTCTCTTAGTTCATAGTGGGATGTTTAGGACAATTTGTATGTTTCCTACTTTTTAAACAGGGATACAAAGTTGTCTTTGCATAAATACTTGAGCCATTATTTTTCTTACTGTCTCATTGCAATCACCAACTCTCTTTTAATATTGATAGCTTATGAGTTTTCTGCCTTGAGAAGCCCAAGATGGATCTCTTATTTCAGAAAGAGCATGGAAATGCAAGTTGAACTGAGGCTAGTAAACTCATAGTGCTGTATGGATTCCTTAATAAAGTAATCTGGCCTTGCTGAACTACACTGAACAGGATAGATACATGTATTTCACACAGAGACAAATGGCTCTGATGTTACAGAAGTCTCCCAAATAACTTGTGTTTTAGATTTCAAAGCTCCCAGACCAAATTTTCTTTAAATGGGTTTGCATTTCAATTGATTTAATTCTCACTAATGTTAATGAGTCAGACTTGTTGAATGTATGTACCCTTTGTTTTGAACTCTCAGGAAGGATGTGAGGCAGTGCCTCACAGGGCAACAGTGTATGTCCAGTTAGTGGAGTCCAAAAGAATGTGGTCCTGGAAGAAGCTGTTTCCTGTGCATGTTGAAGCAGAGGATGGTGAAAAAATTATTGTTCCCCCTTCAGAAATGGAGAACTGTCCAGGTGTGTCTTCTGTTTGTGATATCCAACTGAACCAGATGCCTTCTAGTGACTTCACTGCCCTTAGTGATGTGGTGACAATGTTCAGGTAAGGTAGACATTGTTTTGTTCAAACATTGTTTTGTCCTGTTATGCCTTTCATATAAATTGTGTATTCAGCTTAAGAAGCTGGTGAGAATTTCTGAAGAATTCTTTTTACGATTTTCTTTCTATGATTTCTTTTTACAATTTGCATGCTTCTCTGCAGTGTGGATTTCAGTAAACCAGTACAGAGTGCTTCTACCTGCTACAGAGTGCAGCTGGAGCCTGTGAAATCTGGCAAGGCACAAGTTGTACTTTCCTGGTGGGATATTGACATGGACCCCTCTGGGACGATAAATTGCACAATGGCTCCCTACTGGGTAAAACCCACTTCTGCTTTGCAGGTAAAATACTGAACCTTCAGATAGCTTTGTCAAGTGGCTGAGCAAATCTTTTGAATACTGGGGGGCTTAAGCAGCTCTCCCTTAGATTGCTTAGGGACTTTGCTAATGTTTAATGTATTGGAAGATGCTAAATAAGCAATTTGTAGAAATGTTAACTATAGTATGTGCCCATTTTAGGTTTTCTTTAATGTTAAACTGTAAGAGTAATCTTTTACATAAAGCTTAAGAATTGAAGCTGTCTTCCAGATACTGTTAATTTCTTTTACTTTCAAGAAATAAAGATTTCCATATATTTTTCCTTAACTGCTTTCTGTTCCTGGTCAAAGTATTAGTCCATGGTTTGCTTCCATGTAGTTCTTCTATTAAATTTCCAAATAAATGTTATATTTATGGTAGTATATTTATAGTCTCATTTAAAAAAAAGAGGCTGGTGTAGGAAAATTTTGGCTTGATCCTGGATAATTGGAGAAACAGGCAATCACTATTAAGTCAGATTCCTGTGATTTTGTGTGAATATCTTTGCTAGTAGGATGAACTTAGTCAAAAAGAAGTTACAAAATGGTTGATTGTGTACACTTACATGTTGAGAATAAAATATGAAACTATCAAAGTTTGGGGTGTTCAGTCAGCTTAAAATGACTGATCAGCATGGAATATTTGCAGTGCAAAAAAGCTTATTTTTGAAACACAGAATAGTTGTGCTGTGATCAGAGCGACACTAAGTGACCTCATTTGGTGCATGAGGCTGTCACCAATTCCATACAGGTTTCTAACACAGGAGAACTGGGGAGGTGAAACAGCATTAATAAATGCAAAGTGATTTTGGATTTGATTTTCATTTGTTTTAAATAGAAGCTTGGTTAGTGAGCAAGCCAATGGTCCTAGGCTTATTCTGTTGTAAGAAATTGATATTATTGAGTGTGTGATACTGATCTTTGTTCAGCCTTGCTAACATGAACAAGATTCTTTCAGTAAATCATGCATCAGTGCTTCAAAGTTGTGTCCATTCTTCCTAATGCATTTCCTGATATTTGCTTACTTTCCATTTGCTATTTATGAGTGAGTTCCTAAGGTTTTTTCTATCAACCCTTTGCAGTGGAGAGATCACTGGATGCAGTGTGTTTATTTTCTTCCAAACGAGGAGCCAGTTCTGCAGGGTGAGAAGTTGTACCTGACTGCCTGTCGTGACGAGTACTCTGTGTGGTACAGCCTGCAGAAAGCCAGGTAACAATCTGAGTGTGACAAAGGCTGCTGTTTTACTCCAGCCTGGAGTATTTGCTGCTCTTAGAGCATCTGCTTTGGTAGAAGAGCAAGGGAAGACTAGACCTAAAGACCTGAAAAATATTAAAGTCTGCTTCATGGGCAGTGCACATTATGCATAACAACACAGCTGGACTGCAAGCTCCTGCCTTGTACCTGCTGGCATTGTGTGACAGAAACAAAAAACACTCAGGAAATCGTAAAAGACAGCTCAGCTGAGCTGGCATATAGGTAAAGAAGTGAAATAATTGCAATTCTGTTTCCATTTTCTGTTTCCCTAGTCAGCACTATCTGTTTGGGATTACTGCCTTCTGCTCAGATTAAAAAGAGCTTTATGATGTTGGTTGTGATGACAGTAGTAGCTAACATTTTGTAAAATCACTGCTAGCTTTAAAATTTCTGAATTTGCTGTGACTTTTTTGTTTCGGAATCCAAATGAGTGCAAAAAGAACAAAGCCTAAAATACCTAACCATCACAGTTAGTGGGAAAGTGGGGGGTTTTCTTGATTTTGTCTTTTAAACAAGGTAAAAATTGTGGGTTTTTGGCCTCTCTTTGTTTGGAAATTCAGTTATAAAAATGTCTGTGAAGACGTAGTAACTTTGAAAAGGTGACAGCAGAGTTCATTTGCATTAATGTGCATACCAGCCAAAATGCATAAACGTACCTGTTAGCAAAACATGTTACTGGTGCTGTAGTTACCACTTCATTGACATTTGTTCCAGAGAAGGGGAGGCTGAAGCAGATGAGGAGGAGGCCAAAGCAGCTGTTGGTGTGGAGAGCCCTGTGTGCAGGTGCCGTGCTCACCTGCTGTGGAACAGGCCCCGCCTGGGGGAGCTGAACGAGCAGAGCCGCACGGGTCAGTACAGCCAGGCCTTGAGGGAGGTGAGTGCTGCAGCCTGGAGCTTCTGGTGGCTCCTGCCATGGATGCTTGTCTTGGTTGGTGTGCTGAAATTCTTTAGGGAACTTGTCTGTCCCCTGCAAAGGACTTTGCTCACAAAATTTTTTTTTTTCATCAGTAGATGTCAGTTATACTTTTGTCGTGGAAACTTTAGTGTTACATTTTTAAATGCTCAGCAGCCATTTCTGCATAGGGGTTTGTAGCAGCTCTGTGTGTTTGGTAGACTTAGTATTGGTAGTTGAATAAAGGTACCCAGTATTTTTGAGCAAAGTTTTTCAGACCTAAGCAAAGGGCATTACATAAGAATTTTTTTACCCTTATTTGATATGAAAGTGTATAAAAGGAGGAAAACTGCTTTTTCTGGAATAAGAGTAACAATGACTATTTATTTTCTGTAGGTCCTGAAGACAGATAGTGTTTGCCTTTGTATCAGTGATGGCAGTCTCCTGCCTGTGCTGGCTCACTATCTTGGAGCAAAACAGGTACAGTACTTCATCCTGTTTTTCAGATCTTTGCATTTTAGCTTGGTATTTTTCACTCAAATAGTTCATTTCCAGCACATTATTTAACTACTCCCAGTGCCTCTCCAGGGACAAGGGAGGAATAGGCTCACATTGTGTTGAAGGGGAGGTTAAATACATCTCTGATTAAGCTGAAGTCTAGGAAGAGGATAATTCCCAGATTTGACATTTACCAGTGTGTAGTTTTGAAGGAAAGTGTTGTTTCTCATTCCTCATTACTTCCTGTTTGCTATCTTGTATCTCGGTGCTTTTGGAAACACTTTCTATGGACCTTAATGTCTGGCAGGTTTTTTTTTTCTTCTTTTATGTTTGCAATTCCATAATTACATTTATTATCTGGTCTTGAGTGGAAGATCTGTAAGAGCAAAATAAGAAGCAGTAAGAATGCTGAGTCTGTGTGTAAATGAGAGCTGGGAGCTGCCTGGCTGCCTCACATATTCTGTAAATACATATGACTTGATGTCATGGGGCTCTTTAAACTCAAATCTGTTATAGTTGAACTGAGTATCTGGGAATGTGTAATGTAATAAAATCCTGAGGAATAGAGCATATTGCCTAACTATTCACCAGTTTTGGATAAAACCTAGTTTTTTTTCTTGCTGCAAAAGGCTTCTGAGCACTTTCCAGCTGGTACAATCAGGTCATGTTAAGCAGTATTTACAGGGAGTGGGCACTACTGGAGCTTGGTTTGGCACACTGGCAATATGCTTGCATTTGATCAGGAGACAATATGTGCCTTGAGCAAATGTTAATATGCTATGGGCATCTTAAAAATAGAAATTAATTATTTGCATTCTCTTGTGGGTTTTTTTCTTGTATGGCTGTTAAAACAGCATTATTTAACCTGTAGTTGTTGGGGGTGTTTTGTTGTTAAAAAGGTCTGTGATAGTGGACTTTGGAATAGATGCTTGGTTCTTATGAACTGTGCTCACTAGGGCATCAAAATGTTCCTTCATTCTTCAGTCACATATTCTTTCAATTAAAAAATATAAAGATAGTTTGACTAACTGTTGTGTATTTTCATTAGGTGTTTACATTGGAAAACTCTGGTGTATCCTGTTCTGTCATGGAAAAAGTGAGTATTCCATTCCCTGTGTTGCATCTTCCCTGTGTTGCAGATGCCTCTTGGCTTGTGTGCTTGAGCTGCTGCTCTGCTGCTGCCATGCCTTGGTGATAAAAGCCAGGCTGTTTGTTTCTAAGGATTAGTGGAGTGTGAGAACATCCCAAAGCTTACCCCAGTTTATCCAGCAGTTCTGTCTTCCAGCTGAGGCACATTGGGAGTGCCTGCTCTGCTGCTTGCTCTGCCCTGGGGCAGGGCACAGAGGCTCTGCCAGTGGAGTGCAGGCTGCTCAGGAGAGGCAGTGGTGTCTCAGAAGTGGCTGCAAGCAGCTGCCTGGAGTCAGCATTTGGCTGTGGCTCCTTTAGTTGACACTGTGTATTGTAAAGAGGTCTGGCTCAGCCTGAGGCTTAGAAGTGCAGAAACAGGAATGGTGGGCAAATGAGGACCCAAACATGGTCTCAAAGAGAAGCCAAATGTGCAGGGTGTTCACAGTTCTTACCACTCCATAAGTGGTTGTTACCTTTCTTGATTGTCCTTCCCACGTGCTTCAAAGTGCAAATGAATGAAGGCAAAGCAACTTCTGTGTTCCCTGCCTTTTTCTGTAGTTAATAGAAAGGATGTGGAGGGCAGGTGCTTTAGTTCCCTAGGTGTGACATGTTGGCTGTGTGTGCATGCAGCCTTCAAGAATAGATTTGTATCATCCTGATGAGTTATGGCAGGCAGTGTTTTAAAAATTTATTTTGGTTCCTGGATTTTTTATAGTTTATTTTCAATAAAATTATTATTTTGGTATGGGTTTGACTTTTGATAAAGACAATATGCCACTTTTTGATTTTAGGTTTTTAAAGCAAATAATCTTGAAGATAAAATTAAAATAATAGAAGCACGTCCTGAATTGCTGAAGCCTTCTCATTTGGAAGATAAAAAGGTATGTTATAGTTGTCCAACATACTGAATTCCAGGGGTTTGATGGGGAGCAGAAGGTAAAAATGAAGCTTTCCTGATGTGCCATTGTAACCACGATGAATCCTGTTTTGTCCCAATATATAGAAAATGTAATGAGTAAGTGGTTCACACCGTGTGCCACTAAAACTAAAAGACGAAAGACTGTGGGAGAAGTGTTGCTTTGTTTTTGAAGGGGTCTGACTTTCCCTTGCTGCATAATCTGCACCAGTTGTTAAGGCAGTTTAACTGGTCTAACTGGACATGTTCTGCAAGGCTGTAGCTCTTTCTTAGGCCACTCAAGAACATTGCAATCTGTTTGGAAGTAATAAGATACTAAAAAACTTCAGAATTCTATGACTCATTACAAAGCCTTCCAAACTCAAACTGCAATATTTTCTCACAAACTTTGTTGCAGGAAAATTAATTTTAAAATGTGGTAACTAAATCCACAAAACGAGGTTGGGTGTGCTGTGTGTGCAGTATACAGAAATTAAATCCCTAGGGAGCAGTAGAAATCTTTACCTAGCTGATTTCACTTAATTTATTGCATTGGTAGCCATTGGAAGACCTAAACAGCCTGTGTTATGAGTTGTTCTTTATTATAATCCTTTTTATCTCTTCCTTTCTTTGCCAAGGTTTCTGTCCTTGTGGGAGAGCCATTCTTCACTACAAGTTTGTTGCCTTGGCATAACCTGTATTTCTGGTATGCCAGGACAGCTGTGAGCAGTCACCTTGCCAGCAATGTCACTGTCCTACCTCACTCTGCCTCTTTGCACATGATGATTGTGGAGTTCCAGGTGAGATTGTTTAGAGATTTACACAAATCCACTTCAAACTGAATACTTTTCCAGAACTTTTAAATGACAAGTTTATTGCATCTTAATGCTGTCCAATCTGTTTTGTGCTTACCACCTGAGAAAAGAATATTTGATGTCTTGAAGGTGAGTTTTGCTATTTCAGCCATCTCTTGTCAGCAAAGTAACTCAAGTAATTTTGCCATGTAAAATGAAAGGTTTGAATGTTTTAAGATATTTCTTTAGATTAGAGATTGCTGAAGCATGTGACAGTTGTGGTTATTTATAAAATTAGGTATTTTATTATATATATTATACATAAGTATAATATATATAGTAAAGTAGGTAGTCTGCAACATACCAGTTTTTGAAATGAGGCTTTATAAGACTCTAGGCAGGATTCTTAATTGCATGAGGTTTTTTTTTAATTGCTTGAGGCTATGCACAGTTCTCAATATGAGCACATCTTAAAAATACTTTGAAAAGTCATCTTTTACAAGTGGTACAAAGTTATAAACTTAATTTTTTCAGTTATTAAGGACTTTGTAACTGAAGATTGTGAAGTGTTTACCTACAATGGAAATGAAATAAGTACTTTTATCATTAATATTCAAAATCCAATAGCTTAAGTGAGGGAGCTCTGTATAAATAAATATAAAATCTGTAAATAAAAAGGCCTCTAATTTAATGAATTTTCACGTAAACACAACCTTCAGTATATCTGTTAAAATGCCAGGTCTTTTTTGTCATATTTTTCTTTCCTCTGGCTCACCAGCTGTGTAGTGTTTGTGTCTGAGCCTTCTCTCCCTTAAGCTCCCCTATTCAAATGCTCTTTAACTTTGCTCTCTCACTTCTGCCTGTGATTTATGCATATGAAAATATGTTTGTTCTTTTCCCCTCTGGGACTAAGGAACTGTGATGCACATTTCTACATACCTGTCAGCTTTCTGCTAAAATATACAGAGTTTAAGTATATACTGTGTAAATAATGTAACTCTGAATCTTGTAGTAGGGAGCAGATATTTAGACTAATCAATAGTAATCAGATTGAAATAAGCAGTTAATTTTAATTCCATGCTCTCTTATCTAGAGGATTTACTTCTCTAGAACTGAAAGCACTTTCTAAGGAAGTAAGCATTATTCTCTTAATGTTCTGGATGAGGAAACTGCAGTATGCAGAGTGATGACTGAAGATTATTCAGCAGTCTGGTAGCAGATCGTAGAGTAACATTCATGTCACCTAAACCTCAGTTTTACAGTTTCATACACAGGGTTTGTTCAGAGGTGATTCCACATAAACATTTTGGTAGAACATTTAACTTGTATTTTGTTCCATTAAACTATCCCCAAAACTATTGCTTTAATTTTGCATTTTCTTCTTTTGTTCAGTGGTGAATTGAGACTCAAAGACAAGAATCTGTGGGGTTTTAAAAATAACCTCTGCATTTACCAGTTCTTGGTTAGACAGAAGGAGCAGGCATAGCATTGTAAGGTATCCTGCAGAACTGGTTCTGTAGGCTGTTCTGTCTTTTTAGAATGGATATGTCACCATGGTTAAGCAATTAGCAAAAGCTGGATCCAGGAGAAAAAACTTGCTGGAATTATTTAAGTTATAAACTTATTTCATCCATAATTGCATTTAGGGAGCAGGGTGCTGCCTGTTTTCTACTTCTGTCAGGTGTACCATTCAGAGACTCTTAATAGTCACTTTAGTTCATGCTGCATCCAGGCATAAATTATAACAGTATTTATTTAAATGTATAGTAGTCCTGTTGCCAGCTTCTACAGCAGGAACATTTGGGATTAAGTGCAACAATGAACAGGTAATAAAATGAGTATATCCACAGATAGTGAATGGTTGTGTTCTAGTAAGAGACCATTAATGAGGCCTAAGAAGAGCAAATGTTGAACTGAATCATTGTCTGTCCAGTGGGTTGCTAAAGTCAATGAGAGCATGGTATGAAGTGGCTCAAATGATCTCACTCCTCTCTGGGGGGCTGAGGGGAAATGTGCTGGTCTGGCAGGCTGGGAGATGTTTGATGCAACTGGGAGATGTTTGATGCAACTGGGAGGTGTTTGATACAACTGGGAGGTGTTTGATACAACTGGGAGATGTTTGATGCAACTGGGAGGTGTTTGATGCAACTGGGAGGTGTTTGATGCAACTGGGAGATGTTTGATGCAGCTGGGAGGTGTTTGATGCAGCTGGGAGGTGTTTGATACAACTGGGAGGTGTTTGATGCAACTGGGAGATGTTTGATGCAACTGGGAGGTGTTTGATGCAACTGGGAGCACTGACCTGTGCTGCATGGTGAAAATGGAGGGGTTGGAAGGGTTTAATCTTGGCAAAGCCACACCTGCTCTAAAGTAAATTATGCATAGAGATTGTAAGAAATGTGCTTTAGAGGGGTTGAAAGCAGTGATTAAAGAATTAACCAACTTAAAAACATCTTTTCCCAGAATTGCACTATCTTCTGAGTCTTGCAGTAGTTGTAATGGCTTAGGGATATATAGGTAGTAAAAAGTCTTTATCTGGCTTGCTATCAAATGTCTAAGCTACAGCTAAAATTATTTAAAGTTTTCCTATTTCCTTTAATAAAGCCAAACAAAATCCTCTTGTTTTTTTAGGACTTATGGAGAATCCGGAGTCCGTGTGGCACCTGTGAAGGTTTTGATGTCCAGACTATGGATGATATGATTAATGTAAGAAGACTGAAAATAGTTTCAGCACAAGTCTCAGCTAAACAGAAGTTCACCTTGGCTTAATAAAGCATTTAGTGACTGTTGAAAAACTTGTGTGTTAGGCAGAACACCATTGTTTGAGATTTATTTGTGTCAATCTCTAGAGCTGTACTGTTAATATCCATATTTGAGTCAGCATTTCTATTACCTTTACAGTCATTGTGCAGGAGTACAGGCAGTTATAGAGTGGAATTTATCTTGAGTGAGAAGAAAATTCAAATGCATTGTATTTTGAAAGTGCCTGTTCTTGTTTCAGGACTGAGGGCACAGTCATAGCATGGTTTCAGGCATGTAGGACGTTTCCCCTTGTGCCTCAGAAGTGCACAATCCTGCCCTCTTGCAGCTTTACTGCTTAAATACTCTGGGTTCAGGACCCATAATTAACTTGAAAACACAGACTGTTTGTATTTCTGTTGTTTTCAGTTAATTTTATTCCTTCCTTTCTTCAGGATTCTCTGAATTTTAGGGAATCCAAGGAAGCAGAACCTCATCCTTTGTGGGAATATCCTTGCAAGTCACTGTCAGACCCACAGGAAGTTTTGACATTTGACTTCACCAAGACTGTACCACAACACTGTCTCAGCACAGAGGGCTCTGTCAATCTTTTAAGGTCAGTTTTCTCATTGCAGTAAATATTCTTGTCATCATCCATGTTTCTACCTCCTAGTCAAGCTGTTTGTGTGTAACATTTAACTGGTGGGAACATACTTGACAGTTTTTAAGAATGTGACCTAAAATTGTGGAAGTTATTCTGGCACAGACTTCCTGTGGCTATTCACAGCAGGCTATAACAATAATACAATAATATTAGATATTAGATTAGATTAGATTAGATAGTATGCCTTTGTTTAAAAAATAGAATTTTACTAGATGTCACCATGATTTAAAATTGAAATTAATTTATAGTTTAGTCAAAATAAAACATTATCTGGATGTTTTTAATCTTTCTATTTGTTGCCTGTTGCTGAGTTCTTCAAGAAAAGAAGTCCTACTTAGCTTGTCAAATTATTGTGTTTAATAATTAATACATTATTATGTGTAATAGCTTTAAAGTTACTATGTTAATAGCTTTTAATGTATATACTGTTCTTCCTTCTAACTATAATCTGGCAATCTTGATATTTGCCACATCTTCTGAGATACTTTTCACTATACTATAACTGTGGATTGTACTTAATTCTGTTCAAACTTGACATGCTGTTAAGAACTAAGATATGAGAAAGTTTTATTTTTTTAACTGTCTAGAGCTTACATCACTCAAACACTTTTGTGAAACAAAATTCAGGTTTCATAGACTCCAGAGCCATCTGTGCCTTTGCAGCAGTTGTGTTTACAGGCAGCACACTGGCACAACCTCTGCTCCTTGTGGAGCAGGCACTTGGAGTGACATGGGGTGTGTGGTAAATATTTCCTCAAAATTCAGAAACAATGGGAACTGGAGTCTCTACAGGAAGTACTTGGAAAGTGCCATGGAATTTATGCCATCTTATTCAGTGCTGGTAAAGTGGCTGTGCTTCTGAGCAGATGTAGTTATGACATACTCTCTTGCTTGCCTTTTTTAGATTTGAGATCTGCAAATACTGTACAAGTTGCTGCCCAATTACCAAATCAGTCAGCTGTCCAGCTTTTTTTTCAAGGAAAGAAGTTGTTCATGCTTTTACAGCTCTCATTTAAACACTAGTGCAGTGTTTAAGCTGCCAGTATTGTGTAAATTACCATATATTGTATAAAGTTTTATCCTCCACCTCTCCCCAGGAAAGGAAAGAGCCATGGAGCAGTTCTGTGGATGGAATATCATCTTGCTGCTGATATCTCCATTAGTACAGGACTCGTGCAAATTTCAAATGAAAAGGTATTTCGTCAGTCTAATTTATTATGTAAAAATCTGTAAGAGTACACTGGGCCTCTGTTGCCCATGCTTGGGTTGTGTAGTGCTCCTTGTTACCCTGTAGTCAGAATCAGTAAAAATATCTGTTTGTGTTTTTGTGGGGAGCAGGAGTTCTACCTTAAAATGGGGGAGTCTTAATTGAATCCCAATGTTCCCTACTTTGGAAACAAATTCAGAATTTAAATGGGATGGTAGGTCAAAGTAGAGTTTATTCATACAAATACCTCATCTCAATTTAACAAAAGCAAAAATTTGGAGGGAAATCAGTAAGTATTTTTCGTGTTCTATCTCAGTATTCTTTGACCAAATCAATTTTTAACTCAGTGACTCTGGTGTGTGGTGTAGCTTATGGTATTTCAGGTTATGTGGTATTTCCATGGTGGAGTGGATGGCAGGGTAAATGGTAACTGTTGATCATTGTGTGCTCGGCTGGGAACAAGAACTCTACTGCATTGTTGCTGTATAGTATTGTAGATTTTTGACTGCTCTCACTTTTAACTCTCTCCTGTAGGGAAACTGTGAATGGAATCCCCACTGCAAGCAAGCTGTTTATTTCTTCAGCTCTGTTACTGAATCAGAAACTCTGTCAGACCCTACTGCTGTTACATATGCTATAAATTTTGACACAAAGACAGGAGAGATTGCCATGTATTTTAAGCTATTGTAAAATACTTTCCTTTTGCCCATATTCCTAAATTAAAATAAACATACAGTATTTTTTTTGTACAGCAAAGGGTTTTTTTTAATTGTGCTCAGAGAGCAAACTGTTCTGAAATATGCTTTTAACCTTTTTGGATTTGTTTTCAAAATTCAGTTAGTGAGGCAGAGAGGAACCATTTCTTAGGGACAGGTGTTCTTGACAGGGTTTATATACATATATACACACACTTTTAATCATCTGTTTCAGGGTTTTACATAACATTATGGAGCTACAAAACAGTTGACTTGCTGGTTGTTGCATGGCATATCAGTGGATGAGGATACCAAGCCTTACACTGACATTAGAGAGAAGTGAGTTAAACACATCTATTTGTAGGCTTTGCTCTTGCTACTGTAAAGTGGGAATAATCTTCAGAATGCACAAAAAGAAATCTCGAGTCAAGCTATGTTTGTATTTTAGTACACTTAAAAGAGAAGGAAACAGGTTAGCTGCTCTCAGACTTGTCTAAGTTGTGGCTGGTACTAAGCTGAAATGGCCAGGGAATTAGAATGATGCACTGACATTCTGCTGGATTCTCAAGACACTGAATTTCTGAAGAGTCATTTGCCAAACAGAGATCAAAATCTGGAAAGCTGTAACTGGAAATTAGAAAATGTACATGTTCAAATTAATTAGAAGTGACAAACTGAAGGTAGTCAGTTTGAAAAGAAAGAGGTGTAATCTAGAAAACATGCAAATATTTATGAGATATGTAATATGCATTAAATTATTAAAAATGTAGCCTTAAACTCATTCCACCAGAGGTGTAAATAATACCTGCCAGTTCAGCTAACTTGGAAGGTGCTCTGCAGTAGCACATGTCCACAGCTGAGGTTTTCTGTTGCTCTCCAAATCGTGTTGGCAACAATGGTATGGTGAGAAATTAGTTCTGCTTTAGATGAATAATCAATTGGTGTATCTGGTTTGCATGTGTGACCTATTAAGGTTTTGACAGAAAATCAATGTGCTGCCTGTCCCAGATGATGTCAGCCAGCTGCAGGGAGAACTGTTACCAAAGCTGCTCCTGTTTCCCCTGGGCAGCAGCTTTAGCAAAGTGAAAGGAAAACCATAAAGCAGCCATGAGGCAGCAGGAGCCTATAGTACTCTTTCCTGGTCACCATGATGCATCATTCTTGTGAGTAAGAATTTTTCCTTTTTCTTTTCCTAACGGTGTGATCATATTTATAGACCTGCAAACCATCTGAAATACTCCTGCATTTTTCAGAACCATTTTTCTGATGGACAGAAACCCTGCAGCACCTGCTGGAATCTGTGAATTTCACTTCTCAAAACTGTACTTTTGAGATGCTTAACTTTAGTCTGTCATTTCTTACAGACTTTGCTGGAATAGATAGGTTACTGTTATTAAACAGTTGTTTTAATTTTGATACACTGCCTAGCCCACAGAAAGTATGATGGCAAATCTGTTTGTTATGTGTTGTACACTGTACAATTGTAAAGAGAACAATAATATGGCCAAGCCTTTAAAATAGTAAAGGCTTGGCCCTCTATTTTTTTTTAAAGGCATAGTTGTGCAAGCCTGTACAGCTGCTCTTCTCCTGACTGTGTCCTGTAACTCCTGTGTCTGGCCTGACACAGAAGGCATGAGCTGCTCTTCTTGTTCTGCAGTAGGAATAGCTTCTGAAAGTGCATTTAACTGCACAAATCATTCTGAATCCAACAAAAGAGTACAGTGTTCCAAAGGGAACATGGAACTAATAGACAGCAATATATTAGAATTTACATGTTTGAAAAAAATAAAAGTAAGATAGAACAAAACCATGACCAAATACACAGCATTTTATTGTGTAGTGTTAACTTTCTCAAAGATAACTGTGTGTGGATGTACTGAATTGTACTTCCTAAGAAAAAATAAAACAAATTTGTTAAAACGCCAAAGGGAAGAAGAAATCCCCTTTGATGGGAATTTGTATTTTGTTATCAGTGTTCCATATGTTGAAGTTACTTGGGCACTGCAGTAGGTATTAGGGTGACTGAGAGGCATCCTTGTTAAAGCCTTTTGGTGTTGTGAGGCCTGGGTCTGTGGAGGTTCTCAGAGGTGGATGTAGTGAAAGTGAAGGGCACAGGCTGGATGCAGCAGTAGCAATCTGCAGACCTGTGCTTCCAGGGCTGTGGCAATTAAGGGGAGTTGTGCTATGTGCAGATGAGGAAAAACATCTCAAATTTCAGTATACCTGGAGCAGAAAGTGGATTGCTATCCAAAAGAAAAAAAAAGCTGGAAGGCTGGAATGCTTAGCATATTTTAGCATGTGTGGGTTCCTTAGAGGAACAAAATGTGATGGATATGCTCAAGAAACCTTGTGCATGTTCCAGTTCAGTGTGAGTGTTACCAGCATCACTAATGCTTGCTGGTTAGGCACTGCACCTGCTTTAAGGATTTGGTTAAGATTGGTGGGAGTTGCTGTGTTGAGGCAAGCCCTGACCACGTGTGTGTGTGTAATTAGGACTCTTTATTGTACTTATCAGCCTTCCTTGACTTACATGAATTCTTCAGGTTGGACTTAAAACCTAATGTGATCTGTAAATGGTGTGGAAAACAGCTGCTTACAGAGGGACACTGGCCATTTCTTATACATGCAAGGGCAGAGTAAAAGACTCCTTCTATCTCTGTCCTCTTCCACAGGGCATTTTATTGCAAGCACTTGGGGGAGGAAAGCCACTTTATCAAAAAACACATTACCCAGGAGCAGCATTCAGCCTCCCATTTGTTTCCAGACCTGACAGAAGCATTGCAGTGATGTTCTGAGTTGGAGGAGCTGCTGGCTATGGGCATCTTAATAAGCAGAGCAAGAATCCTATTTTGTCTTGGAAGGAACTTATTCTGTGCTGCCACCACAGGCAATTTTTTCCCTAAATGACAACAGCTTTGATCCTGACTAGGCCTGCAGGCACAGAGGCACGTCCTAATAGAAACAGGATCCTCTGCCAGCACTGAACTAACAGTGTTACAGTTCATATACTGCAGTAGAGCCACTGTGTAGCTGGGCAGCTTTTTAAATGTGGCACAAGAGATGCTTGTACTCAAGACACAGGTTTTAGTAAGGTATTAAAAATCACAACAAACTACCAAGCGTTGCCATTCATGTTTAACTTTGCGATTTTGGTTTTACCGCAAAACTGACTGTTTTGTAACTCTGAATTGCAACAAAATCTTACTAATAGATGGTGGCTGCCACAGCACAGTTCCACAAGAGGGTGCTGGGAATCCATTTCTAAATTTCTGGCATATTATAAATGAGGAAAACACAGAGACTTGCAATGCAGCTCTCATGTTCTGTGCAAACAACACTTGTGATGTTATGAGATACACTGTACATACATGCATGGAAGTGGAAAACTGGTACAAAAAGTGTCAACTGCTAGTAAATCTAATCTAGATCTGCACCTACTGTTAAATCAGACAGGCAACAAACTGTCTCATGCTGAGTACACAGAGTGAACTCCTAGGACAGTGAAGTTGCCATGGTCCTAATGAAGGACAAGCCTTGCATTTTAAGGGGTGTTTTCTAAGGCATGGCAGCTGCAAGATTTGTTCCGTTATTTGCAGAACTGGTACCTTTTGTCTGAAGGCTGGGCAATTCAAGGACTTGAGTCAATCCTGGAGCTTGCTTTGCTCCTTCATTAGTCCCTTTGAAACTGCTCTGTGTGGGCTTCCTGCATTTAACAAGATAGAGGATGCAGTTCAGGACTAATTCATTTAGTCACTCATCTTTTGTATTCTATTCTAGTTACGGCTTCTTGTTAGGGGGGGAAGAGACTATTACAGCTTCCTAGTGTTGGGTTTTTCCGGTGATGATTGTGAGCTGAATACAATGGGTGCTTGTGTTGTCATTCTAACGTATTGACTCTGATAGCATCACAAAATGTTAATTTGGTTTGGTACTTAATCACTGTAATACTTCGCATTTCCAAACATTTAATGCAGATTAGTGATTAAGATGCTTCTCAGAGAGGTATGTGTGATCATCTCCACTTTTTAGAGAAGGAAAAAAACTAAGTGTGCTTTGTGTGGGTGTTGGAGTGTTTCATCTGCCCCAGGCTCACTATAAGATTAGGGCCTCAGAGCTAAAAATTACTTGCTCAAGGCCATGCAGAATAGACTAATCCCCTGACTCCCTAGCTCTGCTTTAATCATTTGTTTTCTTAGCACAGTATGATTTCAGATGCAGCCTTATGAGGTTTGACCGAGATGCAGCAGATAAAGACTCAGAGGCAGGAAATCCTTGGATAGCTCAGTAATTAAACCCACGTGGTTTTTAACACACATGTAAAATATATTTATATATTATACGGAAATTATATGTTTAATATTAAGATATATATTTACAAAGCTATAGAGCTTTGGTTTTGTTTTCAAAAGCTGTCATGAAGATGACCCACTTTTTTTTCCTCTCAGCAGGATTCTGTCTAGGATTTGAGAGCCCTGAAGGTATCACTTTTGTGGACAAGGGCACTAATGAAAGAATGAGAGCTGGTGATCTTCCTGTGTGCCACGGGAAAGCCCTGCAAGGGCAGGTCTGGCTGCTCTTCACAGAGGTGTGGGCACAGTCCCAGGGTGTTGTAGCCTTAAGTTACACAAGATTGGCCACGTAAGCTCTGGTCCTTCCTCAGGGTTTTGCTGAAGTGCAGCTGCAGCAGGCCCTTTGCTGTGGGTTGTGCCTCTCACTCCTGTCATTTTCCACAGGCTCTGCTCTTTCTTGCCTTGCACATCACTCCCTTGGTGAAGTGTAGCTCGTGCTTTGGGAGAAGGAGTGGGTGCTGCAGGGTAGTGAGTGGACTCCTGCTTCTGCAGGGTGATGGATGCTGCTGCATCTGTCTTCACATAAAGCCCCTGCTTGCTTCCTGTTAGGGTATCTAAGAAACCAATTACTCACCCTCCTGACAGTCAGCACATAAATCAAGCTGAGGCAGTGAATGAGGTGGGAGGGAGACAGAGCAGCCTTCACTGCGGCACTGGGAAATGCTGTAGTTCTGCTCAGCTGCAGTGTTTCTAGGAATGGCTGAGCTGGCTGCACAGTGGGGCTGCAGCTCTGATCTCCTGCCTGCTCACAGGCAGCAGCAAAGTCACTTATAGCCAGGGGCTGATGCTAGAGGATGATGCACCCTCACGGTGCAAAGGCTGGGAGTGCATCCAGGATTGGGAATAAAGCAGCTGCTCCTCAGGACAGGCAGCTGGGGGGGTGACCAGGGATGCCCCAAGTGCCCCTTCCTGCCAGGCTCCTGAGGGGCTGAGTGCAGGGCAGGATGGACACGTTCTCCTTACCCCTCCCTGTGCCTCCCAGCACCCCTGGCTGTGTCCTACCCAAAATCAGTTGTGTCAGCTCCTGCTGCCAGCCCAGGGGAGCAGAGCAGCTGCCTGAGGGGCTGGCTGTGTGTTGTGAGCAATAATGGGACCTGAGAAACAAAAGCTCATGTGTTGAGTGTGTCTGTGTGACTTCCAGCCTGAGGGAACCAAGAACACACACGGGTAATGAACTGGTGTGAAGAGAATATTCAGAGCATATAATTTTGCTGGCTGTTTTGCCACGTGTGTGTCCTGGCATGCCTGGACATTGTACTGGGGACCAAGGCAGTGGCTTTGGTGTTGACTGTTCATGTTCCCGCTGTTTTAAATCAACAGTGGTGGTTTGTGTCTCTTACCTCGTGAGCTGATGCTGTGTAAGAGTTCTCCATAATGCTTCTCCTTGCCTGTTTGCATTCAGTAACAGTGGTCTTTGGACTCCAGTCAAGTAGTTTCATTCTGTCATTGGAGTTTAGGTGATGGTCCCTTAGGTGACCCTGTTGGCACTGCTTCTTCTTGAGCCTTGGCATTGCTGAAAATCAGTGCCCCTCTCTTTCCTTCCTGCAGCTCCTGTGTCCCTGTTGGCCTGGCTGTCCCGAGAGCACAGCAGAGCTGCCAGAGGCTAACGGGAAAGCAAGCCAGGAGGTGTCCGAGAGTTAGGGACTTGAACCTCTCTTCAGCAAGAGTCTTTCTGCCTAGAAATATGTTCATCTAAAGTTTATGCTTCTGGAATTGATGTGCAAACCTAAAGTTTTATCTGAATGCACTGCAGAGCCCTGGGAAGGGTGTGATAAATTAATAACAAAGCTGTATGTGTGCCATTGGAGAGCACTAATCCCGAGTCTCCAGGCACTGCATGCCAAAGGATGAAGGGTTGGTGGAGGCAGTGTGTTAGTACCTTATGGCCTTGTGTTGAAAACTCTGCTGACATGTTGCATTATGGCTTAGTGTGTTTCTGTTTTGTATGGAACTGTTGGGGAAGCTGCTTCTCTTCTCCTTCATGCATTAAATAAATTTCTTTATAGATTTCAGGGATTAGATTCCTACCCTGACCTGGTCCTTCTCTTTTTGCATAATACTGACTAGTGCTCAGCAAGAACTAGCAGTTCCTTCTGTGCCTCACAGCGGAGTAAATGAACTATAAAGTCAACTTCTATGTTAAATGTTAGGTTTTCATCTTTTCTTGCATCATCTTGACACATACCCTTTAATATACATGAAAAAAAGCAGAAGAAGGAACAGAAATATCTAGGAAAGACTATGCCTTCATGTCTGTTGTAGCAGGGTGCTCTGCTCCACAGGTTTCATGGGTCTGTACTGATAAAACATGTCATTTTGGTGTGGTTTTTTTTGTGATTGTCACAGGACAAGGCTCTTCAAGGCCAGGCTCCTCTGTGTGCAGTGCTGCCAGGCTGAGGGTTTGTTTCCTGTTTGTAGGTGAATGAATGGAACAGCAGGGTAGAGGCACAAGTAGCATTTCCCTTCCAAAAGGGGCACCAGCACCTTGGATCATCTCAGCAGTTCTTCCCACACCAGGTTAGTGTCCAGGCTGAACTCCTGATGATCCCTTGTAGGTGTGTTAATGTTCAGATAGGGTTGGCAGCGTGTTCCTTGTTCCAGAGGGGCACTACAGGTTTCAACAGGAGATTTTGGTGAGGATGTGATGTGGCTCTTTTAGGTGCTCTCTTTCTGCTGCTCTTTCTCTGAGGGCTCCCTCGATGGCAGACGTGTCCCCATTTAGAATGGTGCCATTTTTGTCCTGTCCCTGTGCCAGTCAGGCAGGCCCTGTAGCCTGCCTGAATAAATACTGGGGTTTTCTCACAGGAGATCATCTGTTCAGATTGATGCAGTGCCTTACACCCACTGCCAGCTTCCTGCTGCTTTCCTGGATGCTGCTGCCATAGCCCTGTGCTTGCAGGGAGAATATTCCACTTGTGTCCCTGCTCTAGCTGGGAACAAGATACACTGCTCCATTGTTTACCTCCCCTAGGAGCTGAGAGCTAGGACTCTTTTTGAGACAGTCTGTATTTGCATTCCCTGGGTTGGCTGGGCAACAGCTAATCAAATAATTATACTTAAGATTTAACAAAAGATGTGTATCTAAATATAAAGGCAAGGTGTAGTCATGCTTCTCCCCAACAGAACTAGTCAGCAATGTATGTTCTGTGGAATGTTTCCCAAACAATTAAGGGCCACTTAATCTTTCTTAATGTTCTTAACTTTTTTGGTTGCATTTTTAAAATCTTTCTTGATGTTCTCCTATCTTTACAGTATGTCTGCAGGTCGAGTATCTCCTCCCATTCCTTTTCTTTCCATTTCCCCCCTGCCCCCTATGCTTTAAGTACAGTCTTCTTGCACAGAGCCTTGACAGGCAGCTATTCAGACTTCAAGAAGTTCTGCTCATAAGCTCCAGTTCTGTCCACGTTTAAAATATGAGTAAAAATAGTAGTGAGGCTTTTTGTAAGAATAAGCTGAAGGTCCCAAACAGATAATTATGCTTCCCTTGTAAATAAGCATTACTAAGAAGCAGAAGAAGTTCTGTACTTTTCCCCTTTCCTCGAACCAAACATGGGACTGAATGGGACATTCTGGGTTGTTCTGTATCATCCCTTCCTGCAGTTGGGCTCATGCATAGAATCTCTCTGTAAAAATACATTCAGCTCTGTTCTAAAAGCATTGGGGTTTTGGAGAAGAATTTTTTTTGTTTGTTTTGCATTCCATTGAGGCATCTGGAAGCTGGTTTTGAACTTTCCTGGTCTTGTGGTCAGCAACCTTCTTCTAATTGTCAGCCCAGGAATCCAGGCCTGGACAAGGAGCTCTTATACTGGATGTGGAGCCACTGCCCAGCACTTGACCAGACTCAGCATTTCCTTCTGCCAGTGTGTAATAAATGCTACATTTACAGCTTCTAATTTTCTCCAGCATTGGAACAGAGCTGCAGCACAGTGAGGTTTTTCAGTGAGGTGAAAGGACACTCAAGGTCAGCTGTGGGCAAAAGGGATCTGACCAGGCTAAGCACTGTTAGTTCAAAGTGACACAGAGTTTCAGGAACACTTATAATGAAGTGGCTGCAGCATCAAGTCCTTCTTATGTGCTTATTGGGGCATACAAGACAAGTTTTGTTAAAAGTCTGAGTTTGCTATGGCTATAAATAACTTTGTTGGCAAATGTGGGAAAGAGGAATTAAAAGTAACCAAGGAATAACAGAGTTTAAAATGCATGTTTCATAACAGTCTGATTTTGGGGCTGAGATAATGGACCATTGCATACTGAGAATTAGTTTGTCCTGTATGATACACCTTTCATTAGAAATATATTTAGCATAGTGCTTGGCACCATGCTAGGCCTGGGATTTTTGTTTGGTTGATGTCCTGCAGACCTTACAGCTGCCTTTTGTTCCTTGATATCCTGATGTCCTTACTAAGCAACATGAAACATTCTGTGTTGGCTTTGCAGAAGCTGGTGACAGTCAGGCAGATGACCTCAGGAGAAGTGTTTTAAATGTAAAGAAAGATCCAGCTGGATTTTGCTGGATATTCAAAATTCTGGTTTGGCTTTTAAAAGGCATTTAAGAACCTGTTAAAAGAAGGTAACACACACACCTAGTTGGGTCTGAAAAGGTAGTGAGGGTATTACCCAAGGTGTAGCAGGGTGACCAAACTGGGAATTCTGTGCTCATTTAGAAGTGCATGAACGTCTTCAGTGAGAACAGAGGTACAATTACTTTTGATGTAGAAAGTTGTCGTCTTCCCCTCATGCTCATCTCTTTCTGTTCATTGTGGTGGGCTCCATGCAGATACACTGCCACTGGGGAACTGCAGTTCTGAACTCCCACATCACTTCTTTCAAATGTCAAAGTGTTCAGAGGCTCCTGGGCAAACACTGCAGCATGTGGTGCTGTAGCAGCGTTGGAAACCCCTTCAGTTGTTTGCCTGAATCCACAGAATCCTGGAATGACCTTCATTAGGGCTTAAGGCCTTAAAGATCCTCAAGTTCCAACCCCTCTGTCATGGGCAGGATGTCATTTGCTAGATCAAGTTGCTCAGGGTCTCATCCAACATAGCCTGGAACAATTCCAGGATGGGACATCCCTGAATCCAGAATCTTAAAATTACAGAATTGTTATGGAATAAAGCAGTTCTTCCCACAGCTGCACCCTGAACTCTGTGTGAGTCATCCTGCTCAGCATTTGGGGGTCCCAGGTCACATCTGTGGGGTCTGTCCCCCCACTTTGCAGACACATCACTGTCCTTTGCAGGCAGCTCTTGTTCCCTGGTCTGACACTGCAGTGTCTTGGCCACCACCCTCTGTTTGGCCTCATTAAGGCAGAAGGATTTATGTCAGTGAGGAGCTAATACAGTGTTTAATGTGTGTATCTGTGAGGCAAATTCCATTTTAGCCGGGTGAGAGCGCTGGGGGATATCAATATTCCGTGTGCTGATGGCAGCCCGGCTTTCAGCATCACATTAAGGTCTCTACTGAGCTCATCACACTGACGCATCTTGTTGCTGGGATTTGGAAGAATCAAAACATTTGCAAATAGGAATGGGACTTCTAAGGCTTTTGGTTGCTTTGGACACAGACTGCCATCAGCTGAGGAGCTTTAGCAGAGCTTGGCAGAACCCCTGGTGTATCAGATGTAGTGTAACACTGAAAACTACTGTGAGGCTTTAGGCTTTTGCTGCAGTGTTTACACAGACAGGATATTCTGACACACCTGGCTACCACACACTGTGGCACTTGAAGCACTTTGAAGTTGTTCTTCTGGGCTTGGTTTTGGAGACATCAAAGGTTTACTTACAAAAGGGAAAGAGGGGGTTTGGCAGTGGTGGGCACTGTGAGTTGGTGAGTACGAGGGAGTGAGGGAAGGTGAAGCATCAGCTCATGGACATTTCCAGAGGGGCAGAGTAAGCAGGGGCTGTTTTCTAGGAATTGCACCATTTACAGACAGGGAGCCAGCTGAAAGCTGGTATGTTAATGGAATGTGTACAAAATGCCCCTTTGTTTTGTGGTTATATTCAATGATCTCGTCCTTTAAAGCACACAGGAAAGCTGCAGCATTTTTCTACTCCTTGATCTCCTTTTTTGATCAGTTGACTGTTCAGATGTGATTCTTGGTGCCACAGTGGTGGTGTCAGCGTGGGCACTGCAGCTCGTCTGGGGCTGAGCACAACCTCAGCAGCTCATATGATCTGCAGTAGTGTGAAGTGTTCATCACTTAAAAGGGGCTTTTGAGAGGGATTGGGGGAGGAGGAATATACATCCTGGGTTAAATGCTGAGGGAGATTCCATGATCTTTCTGTGTAACTATTCTCAGATTTTTTTTTCTCCTCCCATTTTCTTTTAATCTTTCATGCAATTAATGCGTATTTCTTCCTGTCCACATTTAATGGTTGTAAGGAGCAGTGGTTAAATCTGCTATTGTGTAAAAGATGGGGAAGAGAATTGTTGTTCTCCTGCCAGTCTTCCTAACAAGCCCCACTCCCAGGTTTCACAAATGGCTGCTTGGAGGCTTCCCTAAATGTCAGGGAAAGTATGGAAGAAAATAGGCATACAAATTTAGGAGTGGTGGATAGGAAATCTGGAGTAGTCTTCTGACAGGCCACGAAAATGTAGATGAGCCACTTGAATTTGCTGCAACAAGGAGAATTGCTACATCAAAGTATTAAATAGTCAAAGGGCTACAAGGATAATGGTGTTAGCAGTATTCTGAGCAGGAATTTCAGTGGGATGGGGAGGTTTGTGTTTCAATAGGTGCTTTGCCAAGAGAGCCTGTAAAACAGCCAAAAAGGCAGATGGCTTTGCTGTCACAGTGCTGACCCACAGGCAGCTGTGGGCACGAGCTCATAGTGAACTACACTGCAGCTCCTGGGGCAGAGGGAGCAGGAAGGAGCTGCAGTTTTCTGTACTTGTTCTTACAACTGTCTGCAATATGCAAATATCCAAGAAATTACTGTGGTTTTGCCTTGTAGTTCTTCAGCACTTCATAGAAGAGAACCCACTCATGAGCTGCTCACATAATAACAAACTGCAGCAATGGGAAAATAGGTCAGGTATTGCAAGAGAGGCAGTCTAGGAATCTACCACTGGAAAAAAACAGTCTGTGAAAGGACAATGCTATGGAAGCATCAGAATGCAGACAAAAACCTCCATACAGCAATGGAGAAAGCTGCAGAAATCCATCTCTAATGTCCTGTCTCCCAGGATAGAGTGGCTCCTGCCTGAGCCAAGGACAAGAAACTTGTGCACTGTGCTCTTCCTTCTTCACTTGCATTCCTTTCTGCTTGTGGGAAAAATAAATTCTTAAAGAAGGGGTTCCCTACTGGCTTTCATAAAGGACTTTGAGGACTGTTCAGAAGGACTAAACCAGGAAAATGGATTCTTTTCTCTTGATATGATTTTGTTAAATCAACAGTCATACAGGGGGTGTGGTGTGTGTTTTCTGTCTTTGACTGGACAGCATAAAGATAAAAACTTGTTCTCCATGAGTTCAGGGAGCAGGTCACTGCTGAGGTGCCCAGCTGTACCCCTGCCTCAGGCCTTGTTCCTGCAGTCTGGTGCTGGGCACTGCAGGCTCCAGTGCAGAGCCTTGTCCTTAAGCAGGGGCTCGGCATGAGGTGCACTGGGAATGCTCTGCAGGAAGGCTGCACACTGGGAAGCTGCTCAGGGTCTGTGCAGGGGTGTTCAGGCAGTGGAGGGGGAGTTAAAGGGACTCTTCTTTCACCCTTGATCTTCTGCAGGTTCACTACAACAGGCGTAGCACAGTCAGACTGTACTTGACCCACCCACCAGGATGTGATTTGGAGCCAGATTTGTGTTGGTGACATCAGACTCCACATCACAAAACCAGAGAAAGTGACTGCACAAAATCATTTGAGCCTTGAAATTTTATTAATTTGTTTGCATCAACCAGTTATTCCTTTCAGCACCAATAAAAGACAAAAACCCCTCCATATTGTTTAAAATACCTTGTTTTTATCAGGTCTGTGATTGTGGTTTTCTTGCAGGTAAAGAAACCAATGAAAATATTTAAATTTTTCCTTTTTTTAATACATTTATAACAAAATGTCAGAAGGTGTGTGCTTACCATATAAAAACATTAGGTTCCAGAAGGATACAATACCGAAAAATCATTGAAATAAAAAAAGGTTATTCTTATTATAGGGTTTCTAAACCTCAGCAATAATACAAGTCTTTAAAAGCATCAAGATTATATGTAAAACAAGATGGCATGGAAAAGTGAGACCTTCAGTAACAATTTGACCCTCATAATGGATGATAAAATTGGGAGTTTTTCAAAGTGCTTGAATTGTAGTTTTGTCCTCATCCTGTAGTGCCAGGAGGAGGCAAAAAAGCTTCATTTCTGAGCTGATGATATGTGCTGACACTGATGTGCTGCTGTGTGATCCAGGGCAGCTCAGAGACCAAACTGGGGATAGTTGGATCAGCTTCATCTGGACCACCAAACAAAGGCCATTAAAAAAAAAATTCATTATTGGAATTGTATGTTCCTTAAATCTTACTGTCTTACCCAACAAGGAGGCCTGAGGGTCTAGCCAGACTAACTGAGAATGTTTCTGGGATAAAACTTTGTCATGATACTGGCACAGGGCAGGTAAACTCCTGCTGCAGCCAGCAGGACACTCCTCCTTGGGCTGCAGCCTTCTCTTGGACCCAGGCTCTGGTGGTTTGGTTGGTTGCTTCAGGCTGGGATGGAATAAAACTGGGCACCACCGAAATGAGTTAAATGCCTTTCCCCCAGCACAAAGCTGGGTGTTCCCTCTCTGGTGCTCAGTGTCTGTGTTCTCTAGGGTGTGTTTTTGAAGTGATATAAAGTTATCAACTTTGTCAGGACCTGACACCCTCAAAACTTCTGGAAATGCTTGGTTTTCAACTGTCCTCCTTGGGTCTTTTGTTCACTTGTTCTAGAAGTGCTGTTGTAAAATGTGAATTAAACATGAGAAACAGAAGATGGTACCTAGCTTTTATAGAAAGATGACACTTCCTCTGTAGTATCCCTGGTGAGTGGCATTTAATAAACCAAGCACAGTGTTATCACTTATTTCTTGAAGATGCCTGAAATCCCAGTACAAACTGGGATAAGCATAGTAGAGTAAGCTTAACTTGATTTCTTATAAATAACATTCTACCTATAAATTGGGTCATGCTATCCTTAAGCAAAGATTGACATCTGAAAAAGCTATCCAGGGTTTGATCTCCTGGGCATGGTCTCCTCACCCCCAGCCCCTGCCCACCCCCCTTTTTTAATGCAAATATTCTATTCTATAGTATCTGCCTAAGGCTTGTGATGATTGATAACGTGCCAGGACAGGCATTGTCTGAGTGGAATCTCTGTGGGATCTTACATGGAACTGTGGTGGTTGTAGTGATGTAGCAGAACTGGTTTTTCTCCTGGAGGTCTCTCTCCTGAGCCTGTTCCTTCCAGCTCACTGGCACAGACCCTCTCTGACCCCTGCAAGCATTGCCAAGGCAGTGGAAGGCACAGGATCAATGCAAAAACCAAGGAGCATCTGGACAGTGGTGCCACAGTGCTGAACCTCCCAGCAGCACTCCCTTGCACAGTCAGATCCCTAAGACAGTAAATTAGAAAGAACTACTGACACTGGTTAAATGTATGTGTTTTGTGTAAGAGAACATTTTACAACTAGCCAGTTCTTGAGCACTGAGAAACTAGGAACATCAAAATCTAAAACAGTTTACTTCAAATTTGGAAAAAATATTTCTCAGCATACCTCAAAAAGTTGACGAACGTGTCTGATTTTTAGTCAGCACAAAGCCACAGAAAAAAATTGAAAGTAATTTAGACCATGTTAGTTTTACTGTAAATAATGTAACATTGTTTGGCAGTATTTTATGTTTCTATCCCACACAGTGTCAAATTCAGCTCCTGCAACTGATACTTGGTGAAGTTGGTATCAAATTGTAATTTACATTGTTAGGAAAACTATTAAAAATACCGTACCTTGTAGTTAGTCTTACTACTGAGAAATAGCTGCTGGACAGCACACAAATTGCTACTGGTACTGTTTGGGTTTTTTAAAAAAGGTTAATAAAATACAAGCAAGGTAGAAAACAGGATTAAAAAGCATTGGTTTGGGTACAAGATTTTCTTAATTGGGTGGAGCAATAAGAAACCAGAAAAACACATTGCACGTATGTGCACCCTCTGTATAAAGACAGACATACAAAGTGGGAAACTGGTGGTGCACTGGGGTCGTACACTAAAGTCTCTGATTCTGTAAACTTGAATTCCTAATTTTATAAAAAGGGGAACTGAGTCTGGTTCCATTTCTGAGTCCCCATGGGTTTCACTTCAGACTGCCCCGTGGTTTGGCACAGTACACTTGGAAGAGGCAGTCTCTGCTGAAGGGACCCCAGGACTGGAAAACGAGGCATAAAATGTGTCAAGACCAGGTGCAGAGGGAGAGTGTGAGCAGTGGCCTTACTGCCTGCTTGGAATGAGCCAATACTGTTAGTCCTGTACTCTCATGACTGTGAAGAATTTTGCTATTTGCAAAACCAGGCTGATGTAAGTAAGAGTTCTGTTGTTTACTGTAGCTAACTAAGCTAGTACCAGAGGCTGTGCAGACTGAGATTTCTAATTTAAATCTATTCTGATTTAGCTCAAGCTGATTCATAGCAGGTGTAAACTATACCAAAACAAAAGCATCCTCAGAAGGTTGTGGCCAGCATAACTAAAAGAGGTTACTTAATGGAGTACATCTAATATTGGATTAACTCTTCTTAACACAGGGAATTTGTAATGCAAGAGGAAATAACACAAAAGTTGAATAGGAAAGAGGCAGAAGGAACTAAGTAATGGTTAAAACAGAAGGGGTCTCATTGTTCTCCCAACAACACAAACCCTCTGAAATTAAATCCCCCCAAAAAATGCCAAGTCTTGCTATGGACCTGATTCTCAGTTTTTCATTATTTTTGTTAAGGTTACAACTGGTGGGTAGGTCAGGTCATGGGGAGGAGGTGGCAGAGGGGAGCCCCACATTTGAAGAGCTTTAGTGGAAAGAACATACGAATCAGATGGCAAGATCCCTATTCAAGTCTGTGAGTACAGAACAAATGGAGAATCGTGTCTCACAGACATCAAAACAGCCTCTGCTCTGGGAAGCAGTTACCTAAGGCCAAGAGTCACAGTTCTATTCTCTACTCTCTAGCTGGCCACATTCCACTTCCCCTTAAGTGTACTGATTCCTTCAGAAAATTGTTAGGTTATTCTGCCTTATCAATCATACACTGTTCTACACTTTTTTTCCCCCAAATGTCACTTATGTTTACTTTTACTCTATATCTAGCATGCATTTACATTTCATTTCCCACTTACCCTTTCTAGCTAAGGCAGAATGTTGGCTCTGGTGTTACCAATGGTACTACAGGAATCTATTCACTCTACTGTAACATACATATCCCATACCATAATTCAGAACTGTCCCACACATGGGAAAGAAAAGACATTACAGGGAAACTATATTTCTTCTTCAGGGAAGAAGTTGCATTTAGAAAGCTGAAGGCCCGATTCTGGAGTCATCATTCAGACAAAATAGTTCATGATTTCAGTGGGAACACAGCTGGAATAAGGGTGGAACTGTGCTCTTAAAGTCTCAATTCCGAATCTTTTCATTATCCTTACATCAGACAGGAAGGTATAGGTCTGCAAATTGAAGAGAGTTGGTTGGTTTAAGGTCTATCTGCAATGCCAGAAGGGTTTGCCAGTCCCAGCAGGCCTTGGCTGTGGTTTCTGAGCTGCTCCCCTGGCTGCTCCCCCGGGTTTGCGGGCTGCTCTCGGGGCGCATGCAGGGCGGGCGCATGCGGCTGCTGCAAGCGCGGCGGCGACGGGCACGGGCGAAAGGAAGAGAGAAGCTGCGGCTCCGGCAGACAAAGAAATGATGCAAAAAACCATCGAGCAGCACTAACTCACAGACTAAGTACAAACTAAATTGTGCTATATATTGGTATAAAAACATGTTGTAGTAAGAATGGCACTGGTTCAGAAGGAATTAGGACTTCCATGTCGGTTCCGTTCGGTCCACAGTGAAAGCGTTGTAGTACAGGCCTGCCCTGCAGCCTGAGCCACTGGTGACAGTGGCTTTTGGCCACAGCCCCTTCCACTTCTTCCCTTTGTAGATCCACATTGTTGGTACATTCTGGGAGTAGCCCAGGTCAGGTCTGGTCATCTTTCCTAATGTGGCACCAGAATAGTTCCTTCTTATCCTCTGATATTTTTGAGATATCATTCATGTTTCCCTCTTCTGATCTCTCAAAGCCAGTCAGTTTTAAGGGTCATCCTCTCCTGTAGACACCATGAGACGCATTGCTACTGGTAGGTGGTCTGTCAGGCCTGCTAACTGGGTAATAAAGCTGAACTCTTCCACTTCCTGCAGAAGGAAAACAAAGTAAGAAAAGGAGCTAAAAAATTGGTCTGTTATTCCACACACCAGGACTCGGCCTCTGTGAACGACCTTAGTGTGTTAACAAAGGTGTGGGACCAGCCTGGCTTGGCTGGGCTAATGGTGAACTGCCACTCAGGGCATGGCACTGTGGTGCAGGGGATGAGCTGAACCACTGGTAGTACCCAGCTGAGCTGGTCTGGATGAAATCTCTGGTACCTTTTTGTTCCATTTACAATAATATCTGTGTTGTTCCAGACAGACTCATCTGCAGTGCTGCAAGAAGGGATCCTTGTGCAGGGTATGGTAAACAGGTGTGAATGAGCTCCTCATTTTCATCGTGGAATTCTGTACAAGGCAAACTCCTACACTAGGAAGCAGACTGCACCCTACAAGTTCTCAGCCTGGCTAGCTCGTGTTAGCTTCTGCCTGCATATCACAGAGTTGTAACTTAGGTAGGTTTTCATGGGCATAAAAGAACATCCAGACACTTGAAAAGATTTTAAAATACTCAAACTGCAAGCATGGGAAAAGCAGCAGGCAAAACACTTAGTTTGGCAAAAGCTTAAATTGAGTGGAAATGAGATTGGTTGGTTGTTTTTGAAGACCAGCATGTCTACCAGTGTTGCTGCTGAAATCCTTAAACTCATCTTTGTTATGTAGTAGCTTTACAAACTTGGTACTTTCATGCAGAAGTGGAAAATAGCAAAGCAGCAGGTCCTCCCAGGAGTATGAGTCTTAATCCAAGAGAACAGGCTGCAGTGCCATTCAGATAAGTTTGCTGTGCAAATTACAGCTCTTTTTGGCAACTTTGAAACTCACCACTTTCCATTCCAGGTAGAGACCTTCTTCTGTGTAGAGCATATAGTCAATCCTCCTCCCATTTCCCTTCAGTGATGCCTTCCTCCCCTTTTGACTGGAACTGTGGTTCTTGCTGGTAGGATAGACTAAGTATCCTTTCCTTCCTTCTTCACTTTCCAGCACCCTATTTCATTAAAAAAAAACCCAACAAAATAAGTGCTTTAAATGTTTGCACATTCTGTCCATGTATGCATTAGCCAAGGTTCTCTCCAAATCCCTGATAAGGTCAATCCCAGTCCAAAAGGACTGTTAAACTTGTAAAGCACATCTTCTTCCAAATGTGTTTTGCAGTATGAGGTTGCACTAACTGCTGGCAGTGCTCTTAAAGCCTCGTGGTAGGCTTGGCATCACTGGAGCTCCCTTGTAGCCCGTTGAACAGACACTGAGAGGGGGACCTGCTATCAGTAGTGTAGGGCAGCCCACAGCCCCTCTGTTGATCTCCAATGTTGCTGAAACTGTCAGAGGAGGAAACTGTTTCCTGGATTACTTTAGTACAAACCTCTCTGTCTGATCAGAGCAGCTCCTGGAACGAGAACAGCCAGCTTTGCAGACAGGGTGTGGATGAGGACTGGCTTGCAGGAACACACATCTGGGCATGTGGTGCTTGGTTTTGAAAAAGCTTCAGCACCAGATTACTGTGTCTTGGACCCCAAGCTCTTATTTCTCTAGAAATGACAGGCTAATTTATTTGATTCCTGTGTGTGACACTCTTCAAACTCCTCCACATGGACTTACTCAGCAGGTGTGTTAGCACTGCCCCCATCTTACAAGGAGATTGCGTGGCCCAAAATCACATACAGAAGCACTCAAAATTGAGAACTGCTTTTCTAGGTTCCTTGTGTTCAAGGAAATAAGATGCAGCTCTCTCATTAAAGTATTTAGTTTGGGTGCTTAAACCTTAACTGTAGGTTTTAAACAGAAACCTGACTTTGAAGTTAGCCCATCTTTGAACACGGCTTTGGACCAGATAACCCACAAGGGTCCCTGTCACTCTGTTTCTACAGTAATCCTGTGCTGTTATGTTGGATTTTGAAGGAAACTCATTTTACCTTCCTGTGTTGCATTTAAAAGCTCTCCTAGAAGAGCCCTGAGGGAAACAGACCCAACTGTGTGGGCTGGGAACCACCCGTGTTGGGTTTGTGCACGCGGGTGACATCAAACCCAGCCACGGGTGTGTGGCACAACTGTGCCCCCAGAGAGGGGCTGGTTAGGCTGTGGTTTTGCTGTATCTGCCTTAAAACACAAACAAACTGCTTTCAAAACCGCCTCCTCAAAAATCAGCTTCCTCTACTTACCTGCCAAAACCTGAGCTCAAGGTTCTGTGGTTTCCCTTGTAAGAGTTGATGGCACCACTGAGCTGCATCATCAACTGTGGCAGGAGAAACACTGAGCCATGAACTTGGGTCCTGGCAGGTACAAAGCCTTTAACTTCACCTTGGGGAAAAATAAGCTATTTTTAATCACCCAGCTTTTAAGACTTGTCTTGGATTGGTTTTATGGGATTGAGTTCAGGAATCTTTTAATGGATGCACGTGAGAGTACAGAATGGAGGAAAAACAAGGGACAAGCACATCTCCTGATGTGTCTTAATGTCTGAGAATCAAATGGTTTCTTTGTCAAACTTGGGTTTTTTTGGAAGGACATGAATGGTGGCAGAGGAGACACAGCACTGGCTACAGTTGGTTAGATTGTTGTAATCTCTAAGTTTAGGTCAATTGATACGTTTGAGAAACACTTCATGTGCTTCAGCAGGTAACAATGACAAAACTCTGATCATGGAGTCGTTTTCTTAACCCCTCTTTAGACATAGTGAGGTATTGAAGGTTCTTGGAGTGTATTGTAATCAGTTAATGAAAGTAAGCTTTCTTTTATGTGTTTCTTGGTTTTAATAATAACTCACATTAAATTAGCTTATTGTCTGCACCCCATTTTCAAGCTGATTCTCCAAAGAGCTATTGTAAATTATTATCTTCCTTACATTGTTTTTCTAGGTTCAAGGAAGCAAGTTCTTTGATGGAACTGACCTCTTTCATAAATTGTATTTATATTTGGCAAAGCTAATTAAGAAACAAAGTAGAAGAAACTGCTGATGAGCTCTGCAGTACTACTGCGAAAAAAAATCTTATTTGCATTAATTTAAAAGATGAATTTGTTTCAGCTTCAGTTATGTCTTTTTAAAAGTCTGTGAATGCTGGATGTTCACTTGACCTGCACAAGTGCTTATGGAAGGGAAATGTTAATTTCAAATACATGAGGGAAACAAATTGTAAATGTGCACACATCTGCTGCTGCTGAAAGCCTGCACCTCTCTGTGCACAGTGGTTTGCTGTTTGTCTCTCCAGGAAGCAGACACAAGTAATGCACAGCTGGCTCTGCCATGCTAACAGTTAAACACTGACAATTTGAGGGGACATACCTAATTATGACTGAGTTGCAGAGCTGAACCTGAATTTTATCAGAATAATTGTCTTGAGGCATAGGATACAAAGAAAAGGAGAATAAAACAATTGGAACTTTGTTTTTCCCTGTCGGTTTCAATCCCAAATAACCCAGAGCTGGAGTGTGAAAGCCCCATTGCTGTGTGGCTGTGTAGTGCTGACCCAGCTGCAGGTGAGCAAAGGAGCCCCAGGAGCAGTGGAAGGAAGGGAGCCACAAAGCAAAACTCCTCATCCCAAAGCTCAAGGGACCATCTCTCATTCTGGCCACAAGCACCTAAGCTAAGGAAGACTTTTCTCACTGGTGTTGCAGCCTTTAGCCCAGAACTGTGAGCCTCTGACCAGCAGTGGCGACTGGAAAAAATTGCATTTAAATCTCATTTCTTAGCTGTGCTGTAATTTGCTCTCCTAGGCCTGCCTCTGGTCAGGGTTCAGAGATGAAAATGGGCTTATTCCAGTGCTTAGCTTGAAGGTGACAATCATCTCTGTGAGATGGGATTATTTGTGTGCATTTCAGGAAGCCTTTCTGAACACAAGCCTGTGTGGCATCCAGCACTGTGGCAGGGCCCAGATTGGTACATCTAGCTAATTAATTGTTCTATAATTATAAATTACTTGCTCATTATTTGTACCAAGTATGTTGTTCTAGTCCAATGTTTTATGTGTGCTGTACTTAACACAGAAGAGATACTTAAGAACGAGTTGTTCTGCTGCTTTTATGGCCTATTTATTTTAGTAATGTGAACTACTTAATTTTATTTATAAACCAGAGAAGAGTGCTGATGAAGAAATAATTCTCAGGATAGCTGATATTGCCAATTTAAATGTCTGTAAAGCTTCATCAAGGTTTATTATTAAAAAAAATTTGAGAATGGATCAGTCCTAGGTGGTACCCTGGTTTGCTGTGTATATGAACAATATTTTTTAGCTAGACAGTGCCTCGCAGCTACTGTTATTTAACATTTAAGTGTCTTTAAAGCCCAAATCCCATTAATTGCTTTAAATTTTCCTGAATTTGCAGTTTCCCTGTTTGCCACTCCCTTGCAGGGACAGGAGGACAGGCACCCTTGGCCTCTCATGGTTTCTCCAAGACATGAGCACACCCACATAATGCACACATGCAGAGCCCTCTGCCCTGCAGAGCTGCAGAAGGAGCCAGGGGAAATGACAGGCTCAGAGAGGGGCTTTGCATCAGTGCAAAAGAATTATAACACCCGGCAGAAAACTGAAAGCCACACTTAGCAGGCAAGAAGCCTCATGGATCTGCTGCTCCCAACACTCAAGACTGTTTTCCAGTTATCACATCCTGAGGTGCTGTACATACCCAGAGGTAGCAGAAGTAATCACTTTGATCACTTGATGGCTCCCTATTTAATCAGTCATGTATTTGTCAGTGGAACATAATTGCTGAATACAAGTAACTCTTCAGGGAATAAAACATAATACTCCAAAAGTAATGTCTGAAAAAGGTCACTTTAAAGCACAGGGTTTGTTTGGGTTTTGTTTATCTTTTTTTTTTTTTTTTTTTTTTTTTTGGGGGGGTTTTTTTTTTTTTTTTTTTTTTTTTTAATGCTCCAAGCTTGGTCTTGGAACCATAAAATATAATGTTACACCCACATACAGATTTGCATTTGCAAACTTGATTGTAGGGCCAAGCAACCTTGGTTTTGCTTTCCAGAAATCCTTTTCACATGTACCAAGTTTATGTTTTCAACACATAAATTGTCTGGAAATTTTGTGAGCTCTAGAATGTTCAAATCAGGACTTCCTGCAAAAAAATACTTATTTTGGATGTAAACTAAACCCAGACCTGATGTCTACAATTCAATTTCTTTGTTCAAAACTGAAATAAAGAGAACTTCATGGTGTGGCCTGAAATAAAGAGAACTTCAAGTGTTCATCTCTGCCATGAAAGGTACTGTGCTGGGTGAGTAATTACAACATAAATTGATTATAATGTACCATTTCCATTATGTGTGTCAACAGAAACATCTGCATAGACTTCTTAATTCAAATAACTTCACCTCTGTGGTATATTTTGGTAATGAATATTTAGAATATCTTTTATTGTTAGTCATGCTGATGAAGTAGTTAACCCAATAAATTTGCCTTCATGGTAGAGAAGGTGCCAAAAGGATTGCCACATTCATTAAGTGCTCTAAAATGTACAAAGCTTATTAATTTCTCTCCACTGGCATATTTTCTAACAAACAGTACAGGTATTCTAGAGATTTGGCTCAAGACTTCTGCTAATTAAGATTTTTTTGGATTTCTCATAACTCCAGTAGCTCAAACCAAAGACACCAGTTTCTCAATATCAAACACTCCTCAGAAGTAATGCTGCGCAAGGATCACTGAAAGATCCTAAGCCATATTCCTGGTTCTGTCTGCTGTGCTATTTACTTCCTCTCTGTATTTGTGAGCTAGTGTTTTTAGGTGTATTGAATTCTGCAATGAATGGGTTGCTAAGTAGTTGTTGGGTCAGGGGTGTTGGTGTTTTAAACTTTATGGCCTTTTCATTTGAGGAAACTACATTTCCTTCTGCTGCTGCCCTTTGCAGTGCTGTGACCACAGAAGTGGCTGCCTGCAGAAAGACTTTCAGACAAGCTGTCCCTGTATCCTTTTTGGGAGTGCCTGGAGGTTCTTGTCCTCAGGGCCTGGCCAGGTGGGACCAGCTCAGGGGTCACACAGACACTGACTGCAGCTGCTCTCGTCTTTTCACCCCCTAAAGCCAACCATATTTGACCTAGAGAACCAGCCACTTTTCCTTCCCCTTTTATCTGCTTCCCCAAATGCCCCGGGTAAAAATTTGATTATTTGTTTTGTTCTCAGTCCATAAAAGACCCCTCATTTTGTGAAATGTTAACCAGCAAGCAATGATCTTGCTTTTTATAGAACTGTCTGAAACATGTGGAAAGGTTAGGAATTGCATACTTCTGTAGGTTATCTGGGGTGCACACTTCTTCATCATATAATCCTTCAGGATCCAACAGGGTACCTGTGAACAGAAAGGGAGATGTGACTGTCCCAGCACAGCTCATGGGCTGTGCCCCTTGGGAAGCTTCCAGAGGCACAGGTGTGTGGGAGAGAGGGGACTGCTCTGACAGAGCACATGGTACTCACTGCTCCTCTCTCCAGACCTCCCTACTGCCTGCCACCTTTCAAATGTCTCCACACTTCCACTTTCTCAGCCCTCATGTCTCTGATTTATTTTTCTGCTACCACAGAGTAATGTCCATTATTAATCAGTTCCACTTCTCTTTACTATCTTCACAGTTATTAAAGCTCCTCTAGAGAAAGTATTCATACCTGATCTAAAACTTCAGCAAGTTCAACTGAGTTTCACCAGGTATTAATATCTCAGAGTTCCAGGAAATCTTTTATAATGCAAACCTTACAGTTGGCTGAGTTGATTTGCTTTGTCACATCCTCACTGACAGTATTTATTGAGCACCAAATGGAACACTCTGATCAAAAGCTGCAGCCTTTCACTACATGCATGAAGTACAGAAACAATAATTTGGCTTCCTTCCCCTCCAAGTAATCTAGAGATTATTTTACAAGTAGAATATGTGGGGAAGGCATTCAGGTAGGTTGATGCATGAGTTCTACAACGTGGACCAAAGTTCAAGATCTCTTTTTGGTTCTCAATTATCATTCAACAAGATATTGTTAAGGTCTGTAAAATATATGTCACAGAAATACCCTTTAAAAATATTTGTTCTCCACAACATCCTTACTGCTAGTGAGCTGCAGCACCTGCTGCCTGGAGCTGTGGGTGACAGACAAGGAAGGTTCACACACTGAGAGCTGGGGAAGCTCTTACCGATTGCCCAAGCTTTGTCCTCCCCAGGACCGACTCGACACGGGTCTTTGTAGTGTGTAAACAGAGAATGCTGTTGCTCCAGCTTGTCCTCTGCAGGGAAAGAACAACCCCAAGAAAAGGCACATCAGCTATTGGTTGTGAATCCCTGCACAACTCTCTGTTCTTCCACAAGAGAAACACCCAAGTCCTCGTTTCTCCTCAGTATAAACACATGGGTTTGATTTGAACCAGTTCAGCCATAGCTTTACTGCACAGCAGTATCTTGCCTTGGTCACAAATTCCAACAAATGCTTGCTATTAACAGTGCCTTCCTATTTTTTCCTACAAAGTCTTTTCTATGAAAGATAGTTTTGGTAGTTTTTAGCTCTAAACTGAAGTGAAAATTTTCCAATATATGTCTTTCCCCTGCCATTGCCATTGCACTGCTTACAACAAAATTCTTGTTGAGATAGATCACCCAAAGGACAGCTGAGCTGGCTTCCCAGTGGCAATGGAAATGGCTGTGGGCATGTTCACATATCTTACATAAACTAAGTTTGAAGATAAAATTCTTACACTTTACTTATTTCAGAAGAATGCACTGACTGAAGGTTTTCCAAGCTATAACAGATAAGAGAAACGAGAGGCAATTGATAATTTGCTTGGGATGTTATCTACAGCATTCAAGCCATTCTAAACATAAACAGCATGACCTATCAACTTTAAATTAAAGTCTTCCTACTGTGCTCCTTGCATTGAAAGCATGCAGGACATCAAGCTCCTAGGATCATTTAGTAAGATATCCCCTAGAAATGTACACCCCAGCATTTCAGACACTGAACAAAAGCAAGTCCAGTTCTGTGTGTGCTCCTCAACATCACAATCACCACAGCCAGGGGACAAGTGCAGCTGGAACCTGAAAATGCCAACTGCTCCAATTCCTCCTCGTTAAATGGCAAAGAAACTGGCAGCAGCCCCTGGAAACTTCCTTCCTTGCAGCACTTACAGCTTTTACAAGGTTAGAACATCTTAGCAACACTTGAAGGCTCTCTTGGAATCGTCAGAATATTCACCTGAGTCTGGAGCTGCTGCTGCTGTCATGTATTTGTCACTGTCTATTGGCAAGGCAAGAGAGCACATAAGCACACGTGGAAATGGGAAACAAGGTCAGGAACACAACTTTGAACTGTGAGCTGTGTGTCTTAGACAGAATCCAGCTCACACACCAGGAATCACACCCAATCTCCTTGTGTAAAATGCTGGTCTTGCCAAGTGAGAAGCTGCTGATGTCTCCGTATTAGAACACAAAGGGGGAGTAAAGCAGTGCTGTGTTCACAGCTGTTGGCTTGTTTGCCATTTTGTTATTCAGAGTCATTAGTACAGCTGACTGACAGTTCAGCTGTCTCATTACATCTTTCCAGCCAGCTCTCAGTCTTGAGAAGATCCTCATAACTGCAAGGAGATTGAAAAACTAATTTTTCAGGGAATCCTGGAGCCGGGGCAGAGCACTGGAGGACTGGCCCTCCCTAAGTTTTGCTAGGTGAGCAATACAGAGAATTGCTCTTTCTGTCTGAGCAGCCAAGTGGTTTGTTTAATGTTTATGGAGAAGATTAAATCTTTGTCATTTTTCATTTCTCCAAGTTTTCCCTTGTTGTATCATAGGTTTACAGCATTTCTCTCAAAACCAAGAGAGACTAAAAATTATTAATTTGCAACTGTGGCACTGATCGTGACAAGTCACAGCTGATGACACAAAACTTTACCCACCTGATTGGCTTTTTATCTTCTGATAAAAGGTTTAAAAACATAATAGATTTTTACACAAGTCACTCCAAAGCAACATGACAGTTAGTAACTTTCTAATAACATTCGCACGAAGTGTGAATTCCCTCTCTGAATGTTGCCATAATGTTCTGTAAAGCTGGAAGGGAAAACTGAGTTGCAGAAAATTTGTCATAAGCATAAGGTCACTCATGGACCTGAAGATCTTAGAAAACTGTACTGTCAATATAACTAAGAATAGAAGCTTGGTATTCACTGAAACATTAATTAGCTGTTTTATCAGTCTGTGGAGTGGGAAAATCATAAAGATAATTACAGGAAGCTGATTATTGCTTTAGAAAAAGTTAAGATGCTCAATTAACCTATAATGCTAACAAATGTCCCTAAAACAATGAGTAATGTAAAAATTGAGGAGAGAACTTTAAAACATTACTTTAAGCTTGCTTAGCGCTTAAGGAAAGAAAGCAATCTAAAAATAAAAAATTAAATAGCCAGCTTAATTCTAGTTTCCAGCCTGGGTGCATTTTAAAGAGGAGGGCAATGTAAATAATTGGCAGAGATAGCAAAGATAGAATTTATTTTATCACCTGCTTTTCAATCCTCTCGAGCAATAGTTGCAATATTTCCAGCTATTATTTGCAAAAGGAAATAGTTATTTTTACTTTTTACTCAAAAAGACAGCTCAGAATTGCATTAATTATGCTCTGTGCTTCTTGTGCAAGATCTTGGGTAGAGTGCCAGCATTTCTCAGGTGGAGAGTCCTGACCATATGTTCTGCCTCACAGCTTCACTCCCATCTCTCTCCTCATGCTGCAGAGCCCATTCACTCTCCATTTGTGATCTGACTGGGCAGCCTCCCATTTCGTTTGCAGCAGCTTGTTTATTTCCTTGATGGACACCTTTGCCTCCAGGCCACACCATCCATCCAACCATATTGCAAGTGAAATGGTCACATCCCAGCAGCTGTGTCTGTTTGTGTCCCCAGCTTCTGCCTCCCTTGGCCAGCACTGCTGCAGCCTCCTCGGCCTCTCTGTGTGGCAGCTTGGGCAGCTGAGGAGCTGTTATGGACCACGTTCCTTCTGTATTCCCTCCAAAACTCACTGCCACTGCTACATTATGCTCTGTCCTAAGCTGTGTTTGTCTAACTACAGCATTCTGTAGCCAGTGCCACTCACTGCTGACCTCCCCCAGTCAGACACTGGCCAGCACCTTCTCAGACCATCCCGAGTTTACTCTGCATCATAAGCTGTGATGGATTTACTTTTTGTACATGTGAGCTAGAAACAACTGACAGAAAGGCTGGGGTTTGGGTTGGTGGTCTTTTCTACCCAATTCAGCATTTCTCTGACTTTGCTAAAATCCTCCATTTCAAGTGTCTGATACAAGTAGTGAGATTAGAGATAATAATTTGGGGGTTTTTTAGATCAGACAATGCCTGCTTTTTGTTTCTTATGAAACTGTTTTGTTCTCAACTTGGTACAGTTGTTGTTCTCTGCCTCAGTTACCTGAGGCTTCTTATAAAGACTGCAGAGTCCACCCTGGGTGCTGTTCACAAATTCGTGTGTTCATCCACAGACTCTGGTCTGAATTGCTGAATCCCACGTTGGGTGCTGCAGCCTGAGCTCCCCTGGGCTTGTCCCTGTGATGGGTCCCCCCTGCCTGTGCCTGCCCTGTGCTCTCTGTGTCACAGCATTGCAGTTCTGGCCCAGTCACACCAAAGCCCTTCAGCCCCAGCCCCTGATCCATGAGCCAGCTCCAAACCAGCAGGGAGCTCTGCCAGGTGCCTGAGCTGGCCCCAGCAGGAGGCAGAGAGGATGCACAACACTCTGCACCTCATGTTGGCCATTTAACTGTTAACAGAGCATAATATTTATGTTTGGAAAAAGCTGCCATCTCTGTGAACCCACCACCCATTAATTATGGTTTTGTGGATTTCTTTTTCTAGTACCCTCAGCACCCAATTAAAAGAAAAAACAAAAATTTCTTAAAATAAAAAAACATAAAAGTACATAGCACCAGTTAATTTTTTTCCATGACTGATTCAGCAATGTTGAATTCTCTCTGCAGCATTAGTCTCCTATGTCTGTGTACATGTGCTACTGAATTATTTTTAACTGCATGAATTTACTACTTTTTCTCCACAAAAATCCCACAACAGACATGTCTCTCATCAGTTACTAAAACTGTAGGACAATAAGTGTCTGGATCTGTCCACTGGATCTGTCTGCATTATTGCTTCCACAAGTCACAAATTATTTCTCTTTGTGCCTTAAAACCCATCATGCTTAATAACTGCAGAGCTCATGGGATGAGCCAAGGGGAGTAGCTCACACTTAAAGCTCATACCTCTTTTAGAAGTGTCTGTAGCAATTAAGTTTTTCCTTGCAAAAGCCAGTCATAATTTAGTATATAGTCATACTGCCCTAACCCACAGGGATCAAGAACATCCCTATTCCTTTCCAGGACTGGTAGACACCAGGAAAAGGCAAACCTTGTCTTACCAGAGGAGCAGTTATCAAAGTTGAGATCTCCACAGAGTACATCAAAAGCCACCAGCTCCTCTGGATTGGCTGTACTGGAGGAGGAGGTAGATTTTCTGAATTCAGACAGCCAATCTTGAAGCATATCCAGTTGCTCACATCGAACAGTAGTGTCTCCTGTAGCAAACAAACAAGGAGTAAGACCACATTGTGCAATGTTACTCAGCCACGTATGAGTTGCCAAGCTATTGGCAGACATCCTGAGAAAAAGGGTGCAAGATAAGCAATGCTGTGGCCAACAGTGCACTCACAGAGCTTTGCCTGTTAGGAAGTTCATTAGCAGTCCCACTTTTTGATGGTGTGAGCACCTCCTGGAACCCAGCACATCTGAAGAAATGAGAAGACAAGTCCCCTGTGCTGCAACCAGCCAAAAAATGATGTTTCTTGCCACAGAATTTGATGCACTACATTTATAATCAGGAATTCAGAGTTAAAATCCTACTTCAGATGAAAATGGACAGTATATTCCAGGATAAATCACTTGATTTTGCTTTGCTTTCTAGTTTTTAAAAAGGAAACGTTTAACTTTCAAGTGTAAATAGTAAATATACATCAATGGTAAATTCAGCTTACTTATACTGTAGTAGTCCATCTGAGGAAGGGTTCTATTCATGTTCAAGTAACCATGCCTAACTGGAAGTATTTTTTCATATTTTTAAATGTTAGATAGAGGTTCAGGTAGGCAGGAATTCAGTAATAAAGAACTGGATTCTTTTCACCAGTTCTGGGGAGTTACACCAGGATGTGCCCTGTTTTACATGAAAGGGCTCAGATTGATTGGTTGCCAAATGGGTTTTGTTTGTGGAACCTTGTGATGCACAAAACAGCTCTTTAATTACAGCAACTAACCACACTTAACTTCAAGCACATTAGATGACATGAAGTCTAATAAAAAATTATTACTGTCTCTCTCTTAAAATGATTACAGCAAAAGCTTGATGTGGGCAAAGTAGCAGAAAGACACAGTCTAGAAACAATTATTTGCCACACTGTCTTTCCTTTTCTTTGGTTTTCACTGTCCCTGTTGTTAACAGCTATAATTTTGCTTTTTTCAGACTTGAAAAGATATATCAGGTCAGAACAACATTACTTTTCTTCAAAATAAAAATTTGTTTTTAAATGCCACAATCAGGAGGAAAAGCAGCAAAGGCAAAATTACGTAGTCTGAGTAGAATTTTAACATAATTTACTGCTTTGTAAGACCTAATTAAAACATCAGTTATGTATGTCCTGAGCTGCTTTCAGAGGCCACTATGGAGATGGTGAATATTTAGGTCTACACCCTCACAGTTTATTAATCACTCATCTCAACTGCAGCTGTCACCAGGACTCTTTGGAGACTCTTAAAATGTGAGCTCTGCAGCATTAGCACTGTCACTGCATTAGCACACAGACTCCAGGCATTAGAGCTTCACTTTCCTACCTCTGTTACCCTGGGAAGGGCTGGAATTTCAACATCTCAGGGCAGGTGTGAGGGAGAAGGTGTTAAAACAACAGTTAAATACACACAGAATCAGAAACGTTCAACCAAGCATGATGTAATACAATGCTAAGTAATTAAAAGAAATATTGGAAAGGACACGACCAGGGAAAGAGAGTTTTTAGTAGGTTCTGACACTGACTCATCTCTTCAGGTTGGTAATTCCAACAGCAAATAGTCTGGGTTTTTTTTCTTCTACTTGTGTTATTCCAAACAGCGCTTTACCAGTTATGCTGTAATCTAAAAGCAGATGCAAGTGCTCCCCAGATCTATTCCCTAACCTACAGTTCCTAGGTACTTGTGCCTCAGGTTCACATCACACCCTAATCACACAGCTTGACACAAATCCAGACCAGCGTGCTCTTGGGAAAGCCCCTTGCTACAACAGCACAAGAAAAGCCCTGCAGTGAAGATGGAGCTGAACAAAAGCACAGGAAATAGGAAATAGGTCATGTGGAATAACCAGAGCCTGGAGCAGGTGACACTGACTACAAAAGGTGTGCGTGACTAACACATCCATCCTGCTCAGCTACACAGACGGTGACATTACAGTCACAGAACGTATGAGCTTGTGACAGGGACCTCTGGAGATCATCCAGTCCAACCCTTTGGCTCTAGCAGAGGTCACCTTCAGCAACAGCAGCTTGCTCAGGACCATGTGCAGACAGATTTTGAATATCTCTGTGGTTGGAGACTCCATAACCTCTGGGTAGCCTGGTTCAGTGCTTAGTCATCCTTGCAATAAAAACCATTTTCCTGTGGTTAAATGGCATTTCAGTTTGTGCCCACTGCCTCTTGTCCCATCACTGGGCCCCAGTGAGGAGGAGCTGCCTCCGTGTTTCTTGCACCCTCCCCTCAGGAATTTACACATTTTGAAACAGCCTTCTCCTCCTGATGCTGTCCCAGCTTTCTCATTCCTGGTGAAACTTAATCAAATTAATGTACTGTCTCCTTTTGCAGCATCTGAATCTTTCTCTCCTATCTCCTCTCCTTAGGCTGTACTTTCTTCTGGACATTGTTTCCTCGTAACTTTTAAGCATGGTGCTTGTTGACAAGAATTCAGTAATATCTTGCTCCCCACAAAGTCCCAATTACACAAATTGTTTAATTTTCTAAGATGGGCTTTTACATTCCTGAATGGCCAAGGGCTTTTTCTCTTTTTTTTTTTTTTTTGTGAATTATCCATCTGGCATGACTTCACCAAGTGAGTAATAAAATAACAGGGCCATTACCACATGGGCATGAAACTCAGGCAGCAACCTGTCCCAGATCAGTGTGAAGAATGTAGAAAACCCACTTGACTGAAACACACAAAGGTAAAATTCTCAAAAACAGAAAACTCTTGAGAAAAACAAGAGAGCCACAGCCAAAAAGATGATGTGTCCCATAGCATGCATTGTTGTTGCTAAAAAAGCATTCCCTGCATAGTGACATACATCTCTCACTGAGGATGCTGAGCTTTTGTAACAGCACTGTACAGTTTTTAACCTCAGGGCTCGACAGGTTAACAGGAGGCTTGGAGCTCTGGAAACCTGACTTTGTCTGTCTTTAGCAAAGTGCAGAACTTGTGGCAGCCCAGCATCCCTTACTATCCCCACTAGAGGTCATAGAAATGATTGCTCTGGAGGGCACTGCTGGGAGCAGGGGTATGAAATCAGCTTCTCTGCCAGGACACAAGATGGGGTCCCTCTAATGTGAATATAACTGCTTTTTGAGGTTGGTATTATCCAGCTCTCTGCAGCTCTCAGCAGGCACTGCACGTGTCCTCATGCAAAAGTTACTCCTCAGACCTGAGTCTCAGCAGCTCCCGGTGATCAATAGCTTTGGAGATGAAGATAGCTGAACTAATCAGACACCCAAGTAAAAGAGAAGCCAAACTTGCATCCAGAACATTCAGGGGAACAGACATTTCAGAAACTGCTGCTGAAGTGAAATAGCATCAGTAAATATTAACAGAAGAGAACTAGGTAGTAACTCCCAACAAAGGTTCAGCTTCTTAAACATTCAGATAGAATCACTGATCTGACTGACTGCCACCAGGGATTAGCCAGAGAACACAGATTTGTGCTAATTGCTCTGCACTCCTTTCCCCAGTAATTGGCCTGGAAAAATGCACATAAATGTGTCGTGACTGGTTCCTGCAGTCAGCATTTCCGAATTCTCTGCAAGTTCCTTTCAGCTTCAAATTTTGTGGAAGGGATGAAAGGGTAATATGGGAAACTTCAGCCAGCATCAATAAATACTTCACCTTTGTTCATTGTAGAATAATCATACTTGCCCTTTCCATTCACTTTGAAAACACTCGAGTGAAGCTCTGGCTTCAGTTAGAACTCAGGCAAGTTCTGTACACCGACTGTTCTGTCCTACTCTGAAAGACATTTGAAGGAGCATTGTGGTGGCAGGACAAAGCAGCTACAGGCCTAGTCAGAGGAAATGAAAACATCCAGTGGAGGCACTGCAATATGGGATATATTGGCAGGGAATCTGGGGAAGATGACCAAAAAACCTTGTAAAGCTAGGATATAAAGCCTAGTCACAGGAAAATTGTTTCCAAGTCACAAACCAAAGGCTTCAGTTTAATTATGAGACAGGCTGTGTCACACCTGACTGTGTGCAGACCCCTACGCTTGTAACATACTTAATCCAGGGCAGGCTGAGGACACAAAATAAACCAAAATAAGAACAAGCCACCTAAAACCCCAAAGGAACAAAGCCCCCCTTTTATTCTGCTGGGTTACTTTTCAGCTAGGTCAAGTCCCCAGTCAAGTGCAGCACAGCCTGGGGTACATCTACTTCTAAAGTTTCTAGAAAAAGCTGAGGGTCAGGTCTGAAAAAATAGTAGTTGCTCAGAACAGAGTTGAGCCAGCACATCTCTTTGAAAAAGCTTTAGTGGCTGGTCCCTGATCATAAGCAGTTGGATCATTTCATTTTATACTTACGTAAGTATCGGAACTGTCAAGTGTAAGTTTATGTATCCTAGAAGGGAAACCAGGCTGCACTCAGCCATGACAAGATGATTTAAATGGCTGACCTTTTAAACACTGCTTGTTTTTGTAGATACACATCTTTACATCGTTAAACTGGTTTTTTGGGTAATTTGTTTAATGTATGAAATGTTACGAATCAGATGATGCAAATCAGAAAGCAGAGTTTTGCCAAACTTACGAACTTTAGTTTTCCATTTCATTACATAAACAAATATGATATATCTAAGGCCAGACTCTTAAATCATTGTCTGCTCTATTTGAATGCAGTTTGAACCAGATAAGCCTAAAAATACAAAGCAGGAAAATGAAAGGTGGTATTTTACCCTTGAAGAAGCTTGAGGTTGACTTTGAAAATAGAACGTTACTTCCCCATTCTTCTTCCCTCCCTGCTCTTCCTCTTCATATTTTAGGGATTTCACAATGTGGTTATCAAGGACTAACTGAGTATACATGACTAGGTAGTAAAAAGGAACAGGACTGAAAACTAGAAAAAAAAACTAAAAAACTGAAAGCTAAACTAAACTGGAACAGCAATAAATCTCAGCTCCACAACAGCAATCTCACAGTACATTACCATAAGTTAAAAATAGAAAAGCAGAGAAGGATGTTACATTGTTAAAAAGTAGCTGAAAAATTCATTAATCTTTTTTAGAACCATGCAGTCTGTCTAATGTACTTGAGGGACTGGCAGTTTTGTTCCCAAGGCCCTCTCTGGCTGAGGCAGGGATGGAGCAGCCTGCCGGGGTAACCGAGGCACGCTCGGCTCACGGGTTCAGAGTTCCAGCATCCATGTGCATCCCTGCCTTGCCTTGGTCCCAGCACATGGGCTGTCAGCAGCCAGTCTGACAGGGCTGTCCTCCTCTCCAGCAGCCAGGAGCACAAAAATCACAGTCATAATGAATAAATGAAGCATATCCAACCTTCTGACTAAATTAAATTCTGATCATATTCAAAGTAAAGGTTTGTAGATCTAGCTTTTATTCCTACACCTACTCTAAGTATAGATCTTTTAAACATAACCAAGAAAATTGTCCAATGAGTGTATTAACTTGCAAGTCATTTATGGATTAAATTTGCAGGTCAAAAGCCAGAGAATTTTGGCTTTTGCCACCAGAAATCAGCAGCTAGAATTACTGTCTCAACACGTATCTTCTGATTATCCCCCAGTTATGTACAAAGAAATTTTGGTTTATATGCTGATACTCACAGTATGGGTTGTTAAATCCTGTTGAGTAACAATGATAGTAATGTATTTCTAAAATGCCAGTATTTAGTTAAGGGGAGTAAAGATAAGTTCTCAAGGGCTAATTTTTGTTTGTGCCCTATGATAATTACTCCGAGGCTGAAAATGTGAAGGTTTGGGGATGCTTGTCTACCCTTCTTTGCACTTTGCCAGAAACACAGGAGGGGCAATGCTCTCACTCCTTGTGCACAGGAATAACCCCACAGGCCTGGCAGCAGTGACAATCTGGGACAGGCATCTTGGGACTGTACCTGCAATAGCTTGCAAGTGAGTGCAGGAAATGTATCCCACGATTCTTTGGTCCTGAGGTGTACTTCCCACTTGCACCTGGAAGGGAAGAAATAAAGAGGTGATTAATGGAAGAGCTCATACAAATCTACTTCCAAGCCCATCTGTGCAGCCTTTTCCACTACCCTTTCCAGCCAATTCAATTTTGAAAACACACATAGACACAAAAGCACCAGAGAGACACACTGGAGCTCACTGGTGTTACTGGGGCTTGCTGCCAGCACACTGATTACTATGGTCAATATTTTGATTTTGATCTGCCACATGTACAAAAACTTGACTTGCCCCCATTCTTCGCAGTCCCTCTGGTTCCTTGTCCCAGCTCTTGTTCCTGTGCAAGATTCAGGCCCACCACTCAAGTGCCTTATAAAACCAACATTATCAGCAGCCTAATTCTTGGTACCTGTGTACAACTAGAATGGAAAAGGAAAAAATGCCAAGGGAGTCTAGGGAAAAGGGTGAAACATGAGATAAATATTGGTTCTGACCATGTTTTCTCCATTTCCCAGCAAGTTTTGAATTTTGATGGATTTTTTACATTCTTCTACAAAGGTGTTGGGGACTTTGGTGTGCCTCAGCAGTGTTTGCATCCTTCAGCTCACAGCAGCAGCCCCCGTGCCTGTCAAGCAGACGAAATACTACGTGGGCTCCTGTTCTTACACACAGAAGAGAAAGAGCTTCCAAGGAAAAAATGTAGTAGAATGCCTCATCTATATCATAAGCTACAGTCCTTTCAAAAGCTACTTGCAGGTAGACACACAAATAAACTAGAATCAAGTTCTGATTTAAGTTTTCAACTCTGTTGAGGATTTTGGCAGTTCAGGACTTAGACAGCTGCAAATCAAAATTCCCAGTGATAAGGGGATCAGGTTTTGGATTGTGACAAGAAACTGGTTTGAGTGTATGGTTTTCTTGTTGACAGTTTATGTGGCAACACTGCATGAATTAAAGAAAATGCCCACAGAGGAAAGTTGTACCCAGGGCTCAGAAAATACCACCACAGATGACTCTCCCTCACAAGGCTAGGCTCAGATTTTATCTGACACCTCTAAATAACAAGCAGAGCTGCATTTCATACAGACACAGTTTTGTCAGCTTGGTTGGTTTTCTTGCTTTTCAGCTATCCAAGAACCATCTGATTCATTTTATAACTGAAAAGTCAGCTTTGCAGTAAGTGAATTTAGAAGTCATTTGTACTTAACAATGCCTTGTTAACTTTGAGGGTTTCTGCCAGCCAGTGGAGTAGGTAATGAACAACTGGCGTTATTCTGTCCTCAGTCTGTTCAGTCCTTTTTTTAGACAGTTTTCCAAATGGATATTGATGGTGTTCTTATTGCTGTTCCCATTCAGCTAACCTGCTTCGGTGGCAGAGGGAGATGGGGAAAATACAGGCAGTCTCTGGTGCATCCACCCCCACAGCAGGAGATTCTCCCAAACTGCCAGGACTGCAGCAGCCTCAGAGGATGGGCAGATCTGCTGGTGGCTGTCAGGGGCTGCTGCAGGAGCTTCCCTCACAGAGCTCTCCCTCCTCCCTCAGGCTGCTGGGTCTGAACCTCTCAGTGTCACTGCTGAATCATAAGGAGCTTTCTCTCCAGCTCTTTTATGCAACATATGCCATTCCAATAGGAAAGTGGGAAACAGCTTATTTCCTCTACTGTCTAGGACAGGCAGGTGCATGAACCATATTTTCCAAACTCAGTAATTCAACATCAGGGTTTCTCTTCAACGCTGAAAACTGTAAAAAGTCTCCAGTAGTTTACAAATCTGCAGTGTGTCCTGCAGCAGAGAACAAGTGTGGATGTCACACCCCTGTCACTGCCATCCACCAGAACCAACTGGAGGGAAAATACTGCAGGTAAAGTGTTCTGCCTTAGAGCTGAAATGTGCTCCTTATAGTGCCCTTATTGACTACAGCAGATGGAATCATTGCAGCATTTCTAATCAAAATGTGTACAAGATTTAACTCTAAAAGCTGAATATCCAAACATAAATTACAACCAGTTGAGAAATAGAAGGCAACTCAAATTGGCTTTAGAATTTCCTGTGCAGCCTTAATGGAGTGGCTGACAAGGCCTTGTACTCCTCAACCAATTTATGCATAGGATCTTATTAATTTCCATTAATCATAGATAAATATGTATTGTACAGTGTGCTTGTGTGCACAGGTCTGTTCTGAAATGGACTTGGGATCTTTTGTTCTCAAAGAATAGCAAGAAATCGCCCAGGATAAAGCCTGACTGAGCTGTATGGAGGGGGATGAGCACAGCAAAGGCCCCCAGGGACAGTGCCCCAGGGCTCTGCTGGAACACACAGTCCCACGGGGAAAGGAGAGGGGCTTTCATACACACTCTGCTCATTTAAAAAAATAAAGCTCCAAAGCAAGAGTTGAAGACATTAACATAATTAGAATTTCCTTGGAAAATGCCAGCATGGAAGTGCATCCAAAGCAGCTTGTCTTCCAAATTTCACTTTGGGGGGTTTGGGGTTTCTTTTGAGTGGCAGTATTGATGGAAAGCACTAAACACAGTATATTTGGTGTATAATCATAATGGAGGCAAATATTTGTAACAATTAGGGGAGTAAATAAATACCTTTGCAGACTCCTAGTCATTTCTCAGCTACAGTACAAGCACCACTATATTAAATATGGTCTGAAGTAAAATAGTAAGAAAAATCTGTTTATTCAGTCTAATTTGGTATTTCACAGATGGACAGGGACTATGGGTTGTGCAGACAGGAAACCTACTTGACCTCTGAAATATTACAAGCCCTATAATTCTGCATAAAAACATTCTTTTGTGTGGCCAAACACTGCAGCTACTTTTAGACTGTTCCATTTTCCAGGGTTTATTATAGAGTGGTGACTGGGCTGGAGCAGCCACGTGGCAGGAAGGCAAGGCTGAGCCTTCAGTGCAGCCTCCAGCGTGGACCTTGGCAGGAAGGCTCTGCTTCCACCAGACCAAGGCAGCACTTCACAAATACAACTTGAGCTGCTTCACACAGAAACTTCTACGTTCCCATTTACAAAGAAAATAGATGTAAACAGATAAGCCAGAGTGGCTCTGTCACCATGAGCCTGGCTTCAGTTCACCTCAGCTGCTCTGCATTGGTAGCTGTGTGTCAATAACATTCACTGAATTACCCTTCTGCAGGGACCTACAGCAGATACTGCTTCCTAAAAATCATCCTACAGTCTTAGTTGTGCCATGAACCACTCCTCTACGTCTATGGAAATGTACAGGAAGATAATATCTAAGTACAAGGTGCCAATGTTTTAAAATAAGATAATTATTACAAGAGGAAAAAGGTATGTGATATCCTGGTAAACTCTAATGTTACCTAGAGGTAAAATTAAAACTAAGACTACCTATTTGTGGTCTAATAAAGTGTCCCAGTTATATCATTTTCACATAAATAAATTAGCATTTTTCAAAATTATGCTGAAATAGGCAAGATATATTCCAATTCTCACTACATTTGCAATAATCAAACTAGTCAAACTTTGGGAAGCTAAGAGTGGAATCAGATCACTGTTACACCACTGACCATTACATCTTATTTGCTCTTGCAAAAGGGGCATAAAAATCTCATTACAGATGGGAAAGAGGCTTTTTCTCTTAACAAGGAAAGCCTTCTAAGGGTGTGTTTGAATCAAAAATGCCAGTTTCTGCTGCTACATATTTATATTTGTCCCCTACCTGGAAAATAAATAAATAAGTGCAAAACTGAGAGCTCTGAATTTTTATTTTCCAAGTACTGGCTGTGGCAAGCAGACAAAAGTACTTGACATCAGGTACTTTTTATTAAAAGATTTCATCTCAATGCCACGGCACATGAGTACAATCTGTTGGAGAGACCATGCTGGGACTGTGCTGTGCAAAACTGGGTATATTCCTGGCATTGTTTTGCAAAAGCAGAAAGTCCTATATGAGTAAGGAGTGGTCTGTCCACCACTGAGACAGGTATCAGGTAGTAAACTGCTCGTGAAAGAAATGAGGCCAACGAGGTTATGGCAGAAAGATTCTTGTTAATGAGAAAAAAAACCTAACGAGTGTCAACAGCTGAAATTTTAGAGCTATGGTGAGGGAAAATAACTTTAAATTCAAACACACTGCTTGCTATCATGGGAGTTTCCTGAGCTAACTGGAAAATCTTGCACATCTCATGTTTCCCATATGCTAGCAGTAAGTATACAAAGCTGCACACTTGACAAATGCCTTGTCTCTTAAGAGTTTATATTTATACACATCTGTCCCAGCAGAGCAAAACAATTCTACCACATCTGGATGTCAAGAAAAGCATCAACAGATACTTAAACAAAACCCAGGGGAATGCTACCTCAATACTGGGGTATTTCATTACCAGCTTGAAAGCCAGCTTCAAACAGGTCATTGCTGTGTTAGTAAATCATCAAGTGCTTGGATGGAAATGTTCTTTAATGATTAAAAATTTGAGCTGTGCATGAGAAATCTCAATTAAAGAACCAATGTAGAGTCTCAAATACTGACCAATAGTACATACACCAAAACAAAAGGCTTGTTATGAGGAGAACTTAATCTTTAGTGACATTTTTTAGAAGCTTCCCATTGCCAGGAGAGAGCCATTCAAAAAAATAAAAATTAGACAGTTTCTTAAAAGTGGACCTTCCAAAACAAAGGAGTACTATACATACAAGTCCAAGCATATGCCATTGACCCTTCCTTCAGGGGAAGCAAATCCTGATATCCAAACCAGATGAAGGCTAAAATTTTGGCATACTCCTGGAAGAAGTTCTCCACAGAGTCTGTCACCCCACAATCCACGTGGCAAATAAACCCAGAGCTGGGGAAGGTAAATAATGTAACTGCACCACTGAGAGTCCTTCAGGGACATGGGATCTCCATGGCCTAGCTCCAGCTTCAGCCAATACAGTTGAATCACATTTTGGGCTGTAAATGAGCAAACCCATCCATTTCATCCTCTGAGGTGACCATGAAGGTGTCAGTTTTGCACTGAAATAAATGTGAACCATAGCACTGCTTCCTGCATTGCTCTTCTGAAAAGGATAAATCTCCAAAGTCTAGAGCTCTACAGCAAACAAATCCACAGTCATGACAAGAACCACACCAATGATTATAAAGAAAAACTAACCAGGTTGAAAGCACCATTGCATGCTCTGGGGAAAAAAAAAAACCTTCTCTCCCTAAAAAAACAAAAGGATGAACATTGCATTTTTAAAGCACATTATCTGCACAGGGGCCTTGAGCAACCCTTTGTGTTGGAAATAAATCACCCCAGACAGAGTCAGTGCAGGGCACAGAAACAGAATTCACAGTCGATGTGACAGTGACTTACTCCCACAGAAATATTCATCTGACTATATGTAGCCAATATTGTTTAAGTTCAAGGGAAGCTCCATTGAAAAGAGCCTGAGATTGAACTGAATTACTGTGGATAAAGCAACTGTACATGCACAAGGAGTGGTATTTCCACACACACTCTGGGGTCAGACCTTTGGGGCTGATGCTCTGACATGTGTTGGTAACAGAATTTGCACCTCCCAGTTTCCACTGCAGTGGGGTTGTCCTTATGTAATCCACTGTAATTATCATGAGCACACAGTGAGGAAAAGAAAAGAGAGAAACGAAAAGTGCAGTTTTTTCTTTCCAGTACAACATTTCCATAATCTCCCAAATTGTATCCACTGCTCCTGGATTTTTTTCCCATTTCAGCAAATTTCCAATACAAGCAGGAGAGCTGGCATCAAGAAACTAACTGCAACAGCCAGTCAAACTGTGTGCCCAAGTCTTCATTCCTGTTACTGTTAAGAGAAGATGCCAAGGAGAACTTGCAGCTACTCACATTCCCACTTCAAACATTCCTGTCCCACAGAGATGACTTAGATTAGTCATAACTCCCAAGAAAGATGTATTTTTGGTTAGCTTAGACATGGTGCAAAAAGATCTCTCATTTTCAGTCCTTTAACAGCTCTGTCTTTTGCCTTCAGAAATATGTAGCAGGTTCCAAAGAAGACACATTAGTTAAATCACTAACTTATTATTATAAACATGTTATTTAAGTATTAAATTATAGAAGTTTAAAATGTTATAGAAGTCAGCTCAAAATTGTGTGGTGCTCTGCAATTCTTTCTAGCTACATTAGCACTTAATTATTTCAGAATCCTATTTTTTCCCACCTGCCACGTGACAACAATTACTGTTCCATGAACTCTGAGAATCTGTTATTTGGCAAAGCTTCATTAAGCTTATATGTGAGGGAAAGGGGCTGCAAATTGGTGCCATGAATGAAGGGCTCTTCCTCTTCTGGAAAGGATAAAACCCACAACTCACATTCTCTCAAATCTGTATTTCATTCTACACAACAGTTTTTATTTGTCCCCATTAATGAAGGGAAAAGGACCGTGATTAATAACATTAATTATATCAAAGTGAACGGACCTGGTACAGTGCCATGGTAGGGTCTTTTTGTGCTTTTTTTAAAAAAAGTCTCAGGCAATTTATTGGACTCCATCCAATTTCTGCATTAACATTTTACAGCAGAAACTCAGCATGTGGAAAAATGTTTAGGTTACCCTCCTGCCTTAAATGGCCCAGCTTTAGAATCATCTAAACAAATGCATGAACAGCACTAGACATTTATTTTATACATCTTGGGATAATGTAGATACTGGACAACTGATCAAGGACAAGAAAATCTAACCACTGCAAGCTCTGGGTGTTCTTTTACTGGGGTCAGAGAGCAGCCATTCCCATTTTCTGTGCTATCCTGAGGTCCAAAACCTCCTCACCACGTGGCACTGCAGCCTCTGCCCCTTCACTCCCAGCCACAGCACACACGACTTGGCTTGCGACAGGAGAGGCAGCTGAAATGACCCAAGTGAAATGTATCTGCATCGCAAATGGCAAAAAGGAGAATCACAGAGGTTAATTCAGGGAACCCTCATTTTCTCACACAAAGCAGGCTCCTCAAGAGGAGAAAACAGTAAAAATTGTGCTTCAAAGCAGTTTTGCAATCAGAGCTGCTGCTCCTTCTACCATCTGTTACCACCATATCAGCTCTTTGGAAAACAAGTTGAGCTTTGCACACAAAGCAAAGGTTGCTAGGTTTCCTTTAAGCAATGAATAATAACACGTTCTCTGCACTCCTGGAGAATTATTGTACTCCCTGAGAACGGCCTTAATTTTCAGAGAATTTGAAAAGTAAATCTGTTAATAATGTCAGGAATTAATATTAATTAAACACATTTCTTCCAGAAATTTAGCAAAATCCACAAGACATCTTTTTTCCTTTTGATTTTGAAGAATACTATTAACTGTTCAAACTTCCCACATCAGATTGGAGTTTTGCATTATGTTCACATACTGTGTTTTAACTAAGAATTCTTATTTTTGCTAAAATTTGCTCTCTTGGCAGATGCCAAAAACCAGAATAGTTTCCTACTAGGAACAGCAGGAAGAGCAGCTTTCTACACACCATACTTCTGTATCTCCTTGTCTCGTTGGGAGGAAAAAACCTCCAAAACCCCTCCTCAGTTAACAGCTGCTTTGAAAATGATGCCTCCTTCACTCACCTCCCTACCTGACTATGCATCTGCAGCTCTTGTATAGTTTAGATTTACATTACAGTTACAGCTATTACAATTGAAGGATAAGAGAGGCAAAATTTGTCAGCAGCAGTGAGTTTTTATTAGATTGATACACCTGGAAAAATATGGACAAACTCACCAGGTCAAGTTAAGGATGTTTTCCAGTTTTGTTTTGCTACTGTCCAAAATTTTTACAGCATCTCTGGCAGAGTATAACTAAGGCTCCACACTAAATCCTCTGTCTAAAGAGGGATGTTGACATTTTGAAACCTTCTAGTAAATTACAGACAGTTGATGCATCACACAATTTCTGCTCAGCACTCATTGATAGCTTTTAAACTTGATTTGACAATGTTGATTTGCAAAATCAACATCCAGTCTCTGAAAAGGATGTGTATTTTAAAACTCTCTTTAAATTCATCAAAACCAGGGTGCATTAGCATTATTTTTCTGTCAAACAACAGCTGCAGAGTAGCTGAGACCACTGCAATCTGCCCCACTTTACAGACAGATCTGTCCAAGCCAGGTTTCCAGTGCCAGGCACCAGCACAGCATCTGTGCCAGTCCCACTGCCCACCTCTCTCTGCAGCAGAGCAGCAGCAGAGGCAATGGCAGCTATAAAACCTCCCAAGCAGACTCCAGGGCTCTTCTCTCCAGCATCTGAAATTAATGTGAAATGCAACACTGGAACAGAGAGTCACGGCAGAGCCTCCCAAGGGCCCAGACTGTCAAAGTATGAAAATGGATTGGTTGATTTATGTATTTGTTAACTTCTCCTCTGAGTCTTTCGTGGCAACTAGGAACAATGGTTTAACACTTCAGACATGAAACTGTCACTTGGATGTGACATTTTCCCCCTTCTTATATGCTACTTTTTTTCTGTGACTGTGTCCCTCTTACATCCCAATGAGACCCTCAGACTGGAGATAGAAACACTGGTAGAGTTTGAAGAGTTCCAAGTGGTAAATGCAAATTAGTCCTGCAGCTTTGCAGAAAATGGACTTTACACAATACCTACTCAGAACTACCTCATCCTCATGTCTTCATCCTGACCTGGAAAGCATCTGCCTATACAGATGGAAACAGCAATCTGTGATCTCTGTCAGGAAAATGCCAGCAGTAGCACCTTTGTGGCAGACATCCTCAGGAGGAGAACAGAGGCAGACTGCCTTTGCACAGGTCTCCAGACAGCTGTTAGGTAGCATGAGACAGTGCTCAAAGCCTCTGTAATTTACTTCCAACTTGCCTCCTTGGTTGTGACACCCTAGGTGTTAAGCCACAATCAAATCACTTTACCTTCCTGTACTTTAGTTTCTCCTTCTATTAATCAGATATTGACCTTTCTTCATTATACACTCTGAGAGGTAGGAATGAAAAGCAGTAGGTAAGAACTGATTGTTATTATAGCTACTACTAATAATCCTTGAGCTTTGTAAGTCTCTCAGGTAAAATAATTTTGTATAACTAAGCAAATCTCTCAAATCCTTTCAAATCTCTACCTGAACTTTACAATGTAGATAGTGAAGACAGAGCAGGGAACAAGAGGGCAATAGAAAATATTCACTTACTCACTGAAAACAGAACCCACTGCAAAATGAAAAAAATGTTTAAAACACTTGTACCAGGGCAGTAGGGATCTGTTTTGTGACACAAGTCCTCCAAAACAGTTTCATCTTCTTCCAGATATTTCAACTTTCATTAAATATTTAGTTCTGAGACCTTTAATTTATCTCTTTAACAGTTACATTTGTAGTAAGGAGATATACTTGTTAATCAAGAATCAGAATATTCCTCTGAACATTTTTCTGAATTTTGATGTTGGGTTTTTCTTAAGGTTCAGAAAAATTTGAATAAAGGCTTCATCCTCCCCATGAGTCATTAACTGGCTTTATCCATATTTTCAAAACGTGCAAGTCTTCTCCTTTCAGTTGTTTTGCACAACTTTTTGTTTTTAACCAACATAGAAAGCAACTGCTCCTTTACTCAGGGATGGAAGCTGTGCAAGGGGAACAGTCTTTGTAAGTATCCTTTCAAAACAAAACTCAACTGATGCCTTTTCTACTTCAGAAATGGGAACAGTGTGCATTCCACAGGAGTCAGGAACTTGAAACACAGAGTTTGCATAGGTCAGAGCCTCAGCTCCATGCCACGATGGACTGGGAAGCAATTAGGATACTCTTGTTCTGCAAGGCTCTCTTACTTTCTTTAAAACCAAATTGAGAGAAACCCTAATGTAGGACTGGCTTGTATTATATACATTCAGAATTCCATGAGAGGCAGTCAAAGTCCCACCTAGGAGCAGGGAGATGAGCACTCTGGGCAGGGCAGTGCTGGCCAGAAGAGCTGCCCAGCAGAGCTCTGAGAGCCTTTGCCAGCTTCCTGCTACCAGTGTGAGACCTCAAGGCTTCTGAAGTGAAGGCATTAATTCTCACTGACTCCAAAAACAAACCAAGCTTTTACTTATTGTAGCTTTTGTCTCTGGAGTCCACACTCACTCAGTTGCTGATTAAGCACTACATCAAGAAAAACAACTTTTAAACCTACTTTATTTCAAAGATAAAATTGTAATAAAATATTCCTACTTTTTGTTGTTGTTGTCGTCAAAGAAATGACCAGTGATCATTTCATATACAATTAAGACAGAAACTAGTTTCATGTCAAGATAGACTTAACTCAGAATGAAAAATATTTTAGGTATAAAGAGCAGTATGTCAGAATGACACAGGAGGAAAAATAGTCTTATGGCTGGGCAGAACTGTTATATTTAAAGGAATGGAGTTGTCTTTGAACCTTCATAATAATTGGCCTCTATTCCCTGCTCAACTGTAACATTATTTAACAACTTGGATCCATAATTAAGTTCATCATCCCAGTGGAATTTTGAAAAGAGGCTTAATTTTCTGCAAGAGAAATGGAGACATTGCAGCCTGCCCAGCAGGGTGGCAAATCAATGACTCAGCAATGGGCAGTTAAAAACAGATTGGGTTTAATCTCTTAATCCCCAATATATGCATATGTTCAAGGGTAGTCTTTGTGACCCCAGTAATATTTATACTGCACAATATCTATGTTCATTTTTTGCTTGCAGCAATTTATGATGAAAAAGTAAATTGTTGCTGTTTATAAACACACAAGAGTGCAACATAGAAAGCTTAAACTCAGTTTTTGGGAACCTGTATTCAGGTAAGGATTGGCTTTTGTTTATGTCAAATGTATCTGAAATACTGAACTATTATCAGAATGCAAAATCCAATATTTGCTTTTCTTTTTTTTTCCACAAGCCACAATACCAAAAGTTTTTGCTTTCTTTAAAAATTACAAACAGGGGTTACAAAGCCCCCCACTAATCCTCATTCAAAATCCATATTCTTAATGGCTTTTGTGGAGGACTTGTGACTAGAAAGTACATATAATTTGAGCATCTGATGTACTTTGCCAGTATTAGAAAAGAAGTTCAGGTTTTATTCAGTGATACCCTTTACAAACTGTGAATAAATCACAAGATCTGAAATTCAGTATCCTAGGGGATTTCAGATCTTTCTGTGTTTGGGTCTATAGATTTGGATCTCTTCAAAAAGTTTTGGTTCTTGATTAATCACAAATTAGAAGAGCCCACTTCCCAGTTTAGAAAGAGTACAGCGAGATTCTCCCAAGAATTAAGCATGAATAGCCACTACTCTTGGAAAAGCAAATCATTGCATGCAGACTTTCATTTCTGCCTTTCATGGTTTACAGAAATATAATCCCAGGCTTCCTGTTCACTCTACCATTAGTTAATTTAAGTAAACTGTGTTAATAAAGCAAAAGAGCTCTGTGCTCCCCAGTGTCCCAGGCAGGTTTGTCTTGTTTACTCTTTTTCATGTATCTCCTTAGTAATTCTTTTGCAACTAAGAGAGAGGAGTAACCATACATTTCACTGCAATTCTTTCAGTTTTCTTATACTGACATTTAGATTTTGATTATCTTTTGACTGCCAGACAAACACACAACAAGCAGAAACTGGTTTCCAACAGTAATGCCTGTACTTATGTTATGAAGCTTGGAATTCATGCATTTTATTACAGAGATTTCTTAAAGTAAGAAACCAAAATTACATGAATACTTCAAATTTTGATTCTTGGAATTATACTTGAGTTCTACCTCCAGAAGTCCCTCATTATTTCACACACATCCATCATTTTAACACAGTATTTAGGCCACAAAACACATAGAGGTTATTTCCATAACCCATTAAGTTAGATCAGAAATCTAAATCTGAATATTGCCTCTTGGAGCTCTAAAAGGAATGAGAAAACAATGTAACTTTGTACCTTGCCACATATATAGCCAATATCTACAGCTTTAAAAAGGCTCTTACCTTGAGAAACAAGGCTCCCTTGGAAGCCAAGGAGTCCATTCCTCTTCCATTGGGGTAACAGTGATAGGCAGCATCCATAACAGGATAGCGGCTGGCAAAAAGAAGACCACTGTTCACAAACTTAAAGCTACAGCAGCTGTGGCAACTGTAGACCCCAACATCATAGACAATGTATTCAAAATAATGGTGGAGCTGCTCTTTCAATTTCTCTGCAGCTCTTTTGTCAAACACTTCCTGCAAGCACAGAAAGTCCAAGTTGGCAGGGAAGAAAGCAGAGATCTCATGATCAAAGGTCTCGTCTGTGTGTTTCTTTTTCCTCACTGAAGTCTTCTTCATGATTGAAGCTTTGTAGAGGAGCTTGTTGTTGACAGTGCTTTGGTCCACTGTACCATCTCCAACACGGACTTTGACTAGGGACTCTCGTGAGGCAGAGTAGCTGTCTAAACTCCCGGAATCTCCTTCCTTCTGTTTGTGGTTTGGTGTTTTTGAGATCTCTGCATCACCTTCCAGCACGGGCTCTGCTGGGCCACTGGCACGGGCCTGGCCATTGAGGGTGTCTGTTTCTGTGTCTGACATGTGGCCATTCTCCTCTCCGTTGATGCGCACAATGCAGGTGTTTTCTTCTCCCTCGTGTGGCTCTGCACTTCCACCTTTATCTTCTCTATTCTCCTCACCGTTGTTTGAGCCAGAATTGTCTCCTTTATACTCCATTGACGTTGTCCTTTTGATGCCAGCATTGACAGTACGAGTGGCGTTATCCCCGCCCTGGGGGGACACCAAGCTGCTGAAACTCGCTGCACTGATGGATGTGTTGGTAGGAGAATCTATGTAGATTTTAATCTGTGGCCTGCTCGCCCCATTTCGGATCCTCCGGCCAATCTCTTTAGCCCTGGCCTGGGTATTGAAAACGTTATTAAATCTTGCCAGGGAATCGGGCAGCAGGCAAACGTTGGCACTGCCAAAGCAGAAGCTTTTCCCACTCCCTGCAGCCTTCCATTCAGTGAGCAGGGTGGCTCCATTGGCGTGGTTCTTGTCCTTTAGTCTGGAGTAGATATAGGGCCTTCTGGCTGACTGGAGAGGGGACCAGAGCAAGAAGCCAATCAGAGCGAAAGGAAGAGAGGCTACCAAGAGTGCCAGGTAGATGGGAGTGGTAATAATGATGCAGAGTGCATGAAAATAGCATGGGTCATCTGCTCTTTGACGTTTCTCATAGGTGGTTGGAACAAAAGAGCCCACGAGCCTGTCTGCTAGCCAGTAACATGGGAAAATCAGGCCCCAGGAAAAAGAATGCAGAACTGACAGAAAGCTGTTGGGAAATGGAGAAGTGTATAAAACCATTGCAACTCAATTATGACAACACTTCACGGCCTACTACATGATGTCACTGTGTCAAGCATCCATAAGAACACTGGGAGAGGGCTGGGGAAAAAAAAATCTGGTTGGGAGTTTTTTTTTCCAGTGAAAGTCAATAACAAAACTTTAAGAGCACCATTTCACTGTGTTGGAGTAAAAATGAAACAAGGCCACTGTTTTCGTCTGGCTTTTTGGCATCTATATTTGTCAAAGGAGGTCATTGTTCACTGGGGGCTGCCATAACGAAACTCTCCAGAGGCAAACCAGAAATCTGTAAAAACAAAAGACAAAACATATTGGAAGTTTAAGTAACAGTTATTGGAAGCTTAAAGCAGATTCAGTGTGTCTCACAACACTTAAAGGCTTATTACGTATACTTAAGCAAAATATAAATTAATTATCATTAACATTATTGGGTTTAAATTCTAATTTTCAGCTTTGAAGGCAACAATACTAATCGAATATAAAAAACAATTTCATGTCTTTCCTCTGTTGATTATGTCTTTCAAAAGTTCTTACCACTTGGGAAATTCTGACCTAAGTACTTAGTAAATGTCATGATTAACAAAAAACACCAACTTCTTAGGGACCTGATCTTATAAAAAGAAGAAAAATATAATACGGTAGTGACAAACCTTGCAACAAAAACTGACTACATATAAAAATCAAATTTTAAAATGAAAACAGAAAAATCAGTGTGGATGGGGACAAAATTATAAACACCTTCAAAAGCAAAACAAAATAGTTGGTACCCAAATCCTACAGCAAAGGAAGAGTCAGAAAGTGCCCAAAACCTGACTAAAAATAAAAGGGGAGGCAGGGGGGAGAATGATAGAAGAAAAATGAGCTGCTTTCCTGCCACGACAGCCCCTGCCATCGCTCACCTGCACTTTTTGCCAACACCAGGCACTTACACTTAAAGGGATACAGATTCCTCTGTAGTTTTTTCCTGATGGTACTATTTAGATGGAAATTGGAAAGGTTGGATCAAGGGAAGGTTTGGAATTTTTTTGTTTTGTTTCAATTATTAGCTCAGCATAACTTCAGCAATCTTATGCAACATGCTTGAGTTCAAAGAAATAAGGGACAAGTCAAGTGCCAAGTAACAAATGCTTGGCATTTACTCATTGCCAAAGGCATTTTGGGATGTTGATAATAGAGGGGAGCCTGGCAGATTTGTTTTCCTGAATGATTTTTAGGATTCTTCAGTAAAAATGCTCAAAAAAGATTCTGGCATCTACATATCAGATAGAAAAAAATCACCTAAAATCTATCCAATTATGTAATCACCATTAGAAAAGAAAAAACTCGGAAGAAGTTATTTTGTTCTACTGGATGCTTTAAATGCTTTATAAAAGCCCTATTTACATAATCACTCAGCAGACCAGAAAGGTTCTTGTTTACAGCAGTGCCAAGGGTAAACAGAACATTCTGTTTGGGATCTGTGAAGTGAGGAGAGACTGCAAACCTTATATTCCAACTTTCAGAATGACAACGTTCCTGGTGAAAGCTGTAGTTTTGTACAGACAATAAGGTCAATTTGACTTTTACTATCATAAAATGACACACCAGAAAAAATGCAGAAGCACAATGGATTCATTAAAAAAGTGCCTAATTAGGTCTTCTATAGGTGTTTTCTTGACTATGTAATGACAGGGTGTTACAACTCCCTGGGGAACATGATATCAAGTGACACTTTTGAAGATAGAGCAGTCAATGCCTGCTTGGTAATGGGCTGAAGTAAAAAAAAATAAAAAAAATTAAAAAAAATCAATCCAAAACAACTCTAGCCAGTTCTGTTATGGACTGCAGTATCAATAATCTACAGATAAACAGCTGTCCAGCAAACCATGAAATGCCCAACTAAAATAGCTTCACACAAGCAATTTATCCAGATTATGGGGCCATACTATGTAAAAGGAATTCATGCTTACTGTAGATCCAACACACTATCATATGTATTAGTGGAATGGAAGAAAAACGAATGCAATCACAAATCCTTTCATGGGATAAGATTGCACAGCAAGCGTCATAAACAAATTGGTTCGGACTGTGGTTTGTTTTAACAACTTTTAGCAGGAATGTGATTCTTTGTAAACACTAAAGGCTGAATGATGGTACAAGGCCACATTGGAGACTCCTCCACTTCCTCTGCCTTAAAAAGGGAGAATATCTTTCAAATTCAGGACGGTTTTTGACCAGATGCCAGCTGCATTCCTCACTGCCATCCTGTTGAAATGGGGATGAGTACACACATGTATTCCATGCATTTTATTCCATGAATTCTAATAGAATTCCCACAACTAATGTTACAAAAGTATAAAAACTCAGGTACCACAGCAAAATATGGCAGCTGGAGAAAAGGGAGGAGGGAATCATTAGCTGGATGTCCTTTAAATTTTTGCATATTGCAGAGAGAAGACATAGACCCATCAATGTCCTAATTAAAAACACTCTTCTTGCAAGGAAATTATTATCCTGATTTATTAAATTTACAGATGAAGGAAATCACAAAACTTGCCAAAGCTGTTACAGACTCACTGGCACACGCACAAACAGGAACAAAGTTTCCTACTCTTTGCTACAAAATCCTGTGCATGTTAGTGCTTCAAAGCCACCCAAGAAAAGAGAATTAAGAGGGTCATGAGAGACAGATTTTATCTCAACAAGATCTTAAAGGGTGAGGGAAGGCACCATGTGAGTCAACTGGAACTTGGAAAACATGACGTCAGTACCATCTCTCCTAATGCAACGGTTTAGATGGAGCCTAAAGCTAAAGTGCCTAATTCCTTGTGATGAAGGGTATTACTTGGTAATCCAATGCTTTATTCATAGGGGTTTGAGAGATTAAGGGAGAATTTAAGTTATTGCAATGAAACAGATATTTTTGTATGCTACACAGACGTAAACTGGAGTCTTGTTTAGATGTTTTTATTACTTTGTGAGCGTTTGATGGCTAAAAATAGACTTTATTTAATTTTTTTTTTATGGTGGCAGGATAGAACATCTCAACTTTAGTGATAACAAGACATCAGGCAGAAAGGTTTCAAAGATTTTTATGATTATAATTATGCCCAGAAGTATGCTAGAGACATCATAGATCAAAAGAGATGTTCTTAGCTCCAACATCACTTGCAAACTAAATAAAGGACAATACAAGTCAACAAGTGATAAGAGAAACAGAAGAAAAACAACAAATATTGCAATAATAAGGTTATATGGACAGTCTAGAAACAGTCAGAAAAGTTTTAACTTCCTGTTGCTTAGAAACTAAAATATACTTTCAAATTGAGACAGCTAAAATGTCTTCAAAGTTCATAGTAATATCAACTGTATTTTAAAAAATACATGTAAATCACTGGCAGAACAGTTATTTCTTCAAAACCAGAATGAAATTGCTAAAGTGACTAACTGGTTTGCAAAGTTACCCTATGAGTAACTTTGCATAATAATTTACATATATTCATTAAAACTAGTTTTTCTTGAATCCTGACAATTGGTCTCCAGTGAAAGTTGTAGCAATATGTATCTAAAAATGGGTTCTAGAAAAGCAGTTTATTTAGGCTGTGTTGACTTTTTGTTACCTTTATTTCCTTATTGTCATTGTAATTTCAAGGAGAGAAATCAATATTACAGCAATGCTCCCAATACACCACATGAAACAGCAAAAATTAGTGTTTGTAACTGAGCACAGGTGAAACGAAATCTGAGGTAACTGAGGGAATTCTCATTCAAGCTCTCATGTCACTTAGGCTTATTAGATAAACCACAACTTAATTTTTGCTTTCCTCATTGTTCTCACCTGGTTTTCCTCCCAGACACACTTCACAAAATCTTCCTTCCTTTATTCAGTGTTTTTTCCCTGATTATTCTTATACATGCTTTTAATTAGAGTCTAGCTAACTAGCCATCTGGAAAAAAAACCTACTCCAAAAGGCCAAAACCACGTGAACTGCTTTCCATGCTTGATTACGTGACCGTAATTACAGAGATACAGCCATCTTCAAGGGGTCAGTGGCTCTAATGGAGATGTTTTCTTGTTCCCTTGAGACCATTTCACAGCCTGATGTTTTAACTGCAATCCTGCCATCCTGGCTGGGACTCATTCCATGAAGGAGTTCTCAATGCAGGCTAAGAGAATCTAAGCAGAACTTACTGGCTCACCTCAACTTCCACTTAAATCAATAACAATTTACACCTTATGAAAATCTCAGTGAAAGCAGCAAAAACATGGATCCTCTGGCATTAAAAGCTGAATTTGGTGTATCACTGATACTGATGAATAAAGCAGAAGCCATTCAAACTAAGGATTTGGCAGAAGGAGAAGGAAAGGAGGAAAATGTTTTTGCAGACTTGCCATTGCAATGTTCATTTAGCAATTTCTGCCTAAACTCTCTCCCTTGTTTCTGAAGAAGGTAATCAAACAGTGCCAGGCTGCTCTGCAGCTTGTCTCTTCTGTCCATAGGCTGCCATTGGGCAAGAAGTCAGTGTAAACAAGATGTCTAATTTAATTGAACTAAGCTGTAAAAAATGAAGTTTTAAGAAGTGTGAATTTACAAGTCTCACTGAATACTGGTGATGTCAGCTGTTAAGTACATGTCTGCAGAACAGAAAAACCAAGCAGCCCCACAAGTTCAGGGAGATGCTCAAGCCTCTGGCGTATTTAGGGAATAGACTTATGATGCAATCTCTTTTCAAAACAAGGAGGTATCAAGCACTTGGGCTGAATTTTTGAAAGGAATCCGTGGAATCTCAGTGATGCCTCTCTCTGAATTTCTGTAAAAACTGGACATTGAAAGAGGTAAGGTGGTGTGATTGACCACAACTTGGGCAGCTTAAGGGACCCACACCAGGGCTGTGAGTCCATTGCCCACTCAGTGCCAGAGCTCATCCTGCTGAAGCTGGATCAGAAGTGACCAAGGTGAAGGTGGATCAGAAGTGACCAAGGTGAAGTTGGATCAGAAGTGACCAAGGTGAAGGTGGATCAGAAGTGACCAAGGTGAAGGTGGATCAGAAGTGACAAGGTGAAGTTGGATCAGAAATGACCAAGGTGAAGGTGGATCAGAAGTGACCAAGGTGAAGGTGGATCAGAAGTGACCTCTGGACACCAGCAGGATGGTGGGAGTGGGCATCATCCTCTTCACCTGACAAAAGTTTGGCTGCAGCTGCAGAGAAACAAAGCTGGCCTGGCACCCTGTACCTGCTCACCCCAAATGGGAGCTTTTCTCTCCAAGAACTAAAATTTCGCCTATAATCACACTGCAAAACTTGATCTGTGCTCTGCAGCTATGTGGGGCATGGCAACAGATTATCAATTCCAAAAGAAAATCATCTGCATTTGGCAGTCCCAGATCACATTCCTAGGCCAAAAACCATACCCACACACCTTCTGCTCCCTAAAAAAAATGGATTAAGTTTCAAACTTGCCAAAAAAATGTACATTCAATTATGTTAATGAATGGAAACACACATTAAAAAAAGATCTAACCAATTATAGCCCATAGAAAATCATTAAAAACATGACAGTTTTGTCCCTTTTTTCTTTCAAAATGGGTGAAAAATTTAAGCTGAATGCATTTTTACAGAAAATAACCAGCTTTTATATTCCTGCAAGCAGCACTGATTCCACCCTGACAAAACAAATATTTTCGTAAAACTTATGTCTGGAATCATAAATACAGAAGGGACACATCACACCTTACAAGCCTAGGAGAGGTTTATTCTTTACTTTACACATACAAACTGCAATCTCAACAATGAATGGTGTGTTTATACACCAGCCCTACTAATTGTTCCTTGGAGGCCTGTCCCAAACCCAGAAAACTTCACCAATCCAACTCCAAATTCTAAAATATGCCTCCAAAACTTTGTGCATTCTGTTGCTGAATGTGAGGGCACCAGTACCAGCCCATGAACATCAGTGACTAATCAAATACCAGCCATGTGGGAACTTTTTATGAGGGCATTTAGTTCTACTGCACTGGAGGGCATGAAGACTCATCTAAAACTCTGGACTCCATAAACTTTCTTCAATTATTTTTATTCCAGTGGAAACAGAAGCAGACTGACAGTTTCTGTTGTATTTTAGAAGGGCCAATGCCACAAAGGCCTCTAAAAATATCCTGGTTATGCAAACTAAGTAACACAACAGCCAATGTCAGTTATGATCTGCAAGGACATTACTTTAAAACATAAATTCGAGTGCATTGTTTGAGCAACTGCTTCAGAATTCATACAAAAGAATCCTAATCAGCAGAACTGTCTCTTCTTGCACAGGAGATGATCACATATTTCCAAATTATCAATTCCTATTTATGACCTTAGGAACATGTAAGAAGTCAAATCAATAGCATATTGATGGCTGAAAATAACAGCAAGTACAGACAGCTCTGAGTTTTCAAAAAAGATTTAGACAAAAAAAGTTCATCTGACCACTTGGTGATCTCACTCAGCACCTGGAAAGCTAAACACTCTATTCTGAGACCTTATTTGGTGAACTTCAGTAGTGAGACAACTGCAGCCTACACACACATGAATCTGACACTGAGCTCTGTTTATACAATAGAAACAGAATGGACTCTATTTACAAAATCACGTTTTAGTGTGCTTTAGCCTCATATTTTACAGGAGCTGCAGTAATTCAATAATTGCTAAATAAATCTGATCTTTGTAGATGGTTTGTTTAACAAAACTCAGTGAGATGGAACAATATTGGCTTTAGGTGTGCAAGACAGAAGTGGAGATAAAATTTTTCCTACTCATCTTTCACCATCTAAATCCTACAGAGGCCTGAGTGCAGCCATGCCTTGCCCATAAATTGTCAGGGGGCAGACTCCCTGTAAAATGAAAAGCTGTACTCTCTCAAGCAGCACTCTGAGCCTCCAGGCTTCTGCTTAGTCTGAGACAGCTCGATACAAGTATAAAGTAATCATCTTTCCCCAGAGTGGATATTTTTATACTGTTGAAATTGTTCTTAAAGGTGCCAAAGAAAAGTTACCTTAACCTACAGTAAATCCAAGTCAAATCCCTGCCAATAAATACATGTTCCTCTATAAAAAATGCTTACTTACAATTCTCAAAATACATTATAAAGGAAATTAAAATACAATGCAACTAAATTAAAACACAGCTAACTTTATAAAGAAAATTAAAGTATATTTATTCATGTTCTACTTATGGAAAATTGGAACAGCAGAGCACGGATAAGTTTTCATGGAAACCCCAAGAACAGACTCCTTAATTCACAATTTCCTGCTCTACTGACAAACTATTTCCCCAGGATCCAGAGATCTAGTTGTATGGTGGCAATCATGAAAAAAATCAGCATTACTCAAAACTCAACACAAATACTGAGTCTTTTCCCCCAAAATTTGCTACTATATCAAGTCACTCTGATGAAAACAGAAGAATTCAAACTCAAGTTTTTTAAGATCAAATTGTTCTGAGATAGGCTGAGTACTTTTGTTGCATATTCTCAAACAGCTAAACATAAGTCTATTAAAATTCTCTTTACAAAACAAACAAACCCACCCAAAAACAAACAAACCAACCCACCCAAAAACAGAACATAAAAACCAAAACAAACAACAAACCAACCCAGACACTCTACACTTACAGCTTTTCAAATGTGATAGCAAATTCAAGCAAAAATATTGTTTACTTATTTGTAAATTCATTTAACTGTAATAGAGTGATAGTCTACATTATGCCAATCCTCTCATAGTTCCATTTTTTCTTACAGACTAAGACATAAAAGAAGACAGAAAGCAGTATGTGATTCTTTTAAATATCCCATCCAATCACTAAGCACTCTAAGAGAACACTTCTTGCCATCTTTACACAAAACAGAGCTAAATTTTTCTTGGATATTACAAAGCTACTTGTCTCTCAAATGCTCATGAATGAATTATTTAAAACCACAAAATCTGTTTGGTGACTTGTCTTAAAATCGTTCCTAAGAAAATGAAGAGAAGATCTTGTGCAGGTTTATCCTAGAAAGCCTCATGGCACGTTCTAACTACAAACTCCTTGCTGGCTACTCCTGGTTACACCGGGCAGCTCTGGAAGGACAGTGATACCCAGTAAGAGCCATGCCAAGAATCTCCTCACTCACTACACACTCTGCTGCTCCACCTTTGTAGAAGGATCCTTGCAGAAGCCCAGAGGACAAGGGGCTGACTGCACATCTCAAACACCGATGGCCAGACAGCCACGGAGCCAACAGGGATTGTTGGCAAGGACACGTTGTGAGGAACAATGGGATGTGGCTGGAGAAGGGGCCATACAGAGGTAGAGCACTACTCTTCTGGGACAAACATCCTTGTTCTGGGTCCTGGGAATAAGCACAATACAGCACAGGAATGAGGCTGAGAAGCAAACATGGACTGTCAACCAAAGGCCAGTTCTGTAGGGGAGGAACAAGACCACCCAAGATCCCCAAAGGGCTCTGACCCATTTCCAGGAAGACCAAGAAGAACAAACTGCACATGGTAACTACTGTGCATAGAAAGTGAGAAAGTTATCTCCAGGGTGGGGGAAAACTTATCTATGAAAACCTACCTCCACCAAGCCCAGGTGCACACCTCCCAGAGCACTGCAGCGATGCTGGAGCCAGCACTGGTGCTCTTTCTCTCCTCTCTCCCTCTCTTTAATTTCTCTCTTTTATCTCTTTCACCCTACCCTTTGTTCACCACTGTGTTTACACTAGAAGATAAGGGACTAACACACCAATTTCTGTGCCAAGTGTATAATTTACTAATAAAACTGTTTTTTTCGAAGCCTCTGACCTTTGTCATTCCTTTTCAACCATGGGCATCTGCAAATCTTGGCTGCTTCCCTCCCCTCCACGATGCAATGCCACAACCCTGCAACCTTTAATTTGAAGTGTGTTTGCCACCAAAATAGCATTTTTGGAAAAAAATCTTTTTGACTCTCACAAGTCACAAGAACACAAAACAGGACTGCAATATATTTCTCACTCATCCTAAAACTTACTTCACTATTTATTAACCACTGCATTACACAGAAAATGTTGATCTTTCCTCTTTGCCTTCCCAGACATCCTGACAAACTGGGAATATGCTCAGTCTGTTCTGGACGCCTTACTGTTACAGCAGAGGAAGTAATGTTCAGTCACAAAGCATCCTTTGAAGTCTGCTGACATTGCCTGATAAGAACCAGGTTTCTGGCACTCCACACTAAATTGCCCAAGAGTCTCCCATATTTTCTGCTGGCAGAACAGATCATGGCTCACTCCTAGGTGCTTTCAACCTTTCAGGTTCCATTTTTCAGAGATTTCTACTCTGCAGACAGCACTGCTTTTGTGCATGAGTTGGGGAAGGACTTGGTAGAAAAAAGTGAGGACAAGATTTGAGGTGGGATAGGGAGAAGGGACTATTATTTCTGTGCCAGAAATTTTTGTATCTCTGTGGAAAAACAAGAATAAAGGGTAATCTCATTTTTTGTTGTATACAAAATATATGTTTAATCCATAACACACATGGAATATTAAAATTGTGTTGTTGTTAATCAAACTGGTCCATGCTTAGAAAAGAAACAGGAGAAGCTAAATACCCAATGTTCTATCACTTCTACCACTAAATCAAGAGAGTAGCATAACCCAGTAAAAGAATCTGACAAGAATCTAAAAGGAAAATACAAAGAATGAGTGAAAATGAACAGCTACTTTAGTAGGGTATGCATATGTGGATACAAAGTTTACCTCACTATTCAGTGGACTTTTCCTCAAAAATACAGCAAATCTTTGTGGTTTTTTCTGTTATTAAGTGCATTTCTAAGTATCAGGGCAATCAACAGATATTTCATTTTATGCCCCATTGTTAATGAACTCTTGGAACTAGAATGAAACCAGCAAGTTTCCTGCATCCAGAATGAGCAGGAGGGACAGAGTTTGTTTACCTGTATAACAGGTCCCTGTGCAGTGTTCCTGTGTGACCACCACCAGATGATGTACACTAGATGCTTCTCTTAGCCATCAGCAGAAAAAAAATTGTTTCAATATTTAATATGCTTTTAAAAATGTCTACTGAGTCAAACTATTACTAGTTTTTTATTGTGACCAAAAGTAAAATGTTTAATTGAAACAGCTGTTCCTTAATAAAGAACCAGAAGCTGCGTGCACGAACGCAGTGCACTTCCAGATTCGATTTTCACGCATGGCATTCCATGCATGATATTTTCATACACTAGAATATCAGACAAGTTAAATAAGATCTCAGTCCAAATAACAAAGCTGTAGAGAATCAGAAGTGTTGACTCCAAAACAGACCTGAGCCTACCTCTGGTATAAACAGCTTGATCTCGGGATTAGTTTCAGGGTGCAAAGCAAACATCCCGGATCTTCATTGCTGCTTGTACTCACTGTTACAACTGTTCAGTAAGAAGATACTATGGATATATACTGCTATTCCAAGGGGGGAGAATATAGAGTGCATTAAAATTTGGTCCAAATATAGTCAGAAAAACAAAAAAGTGGCATTTTTTTATTTTCTTTTTTTTTTTTATTTAACCATACCTCTGATGCATATTCACAGTACAAGCAACAAGTTTTATTTGTAAAATGGTTGGGTTTAGTAAAGTTTACACAACCAGCTCTACCACAGCAAGTTAAATAGGATTTTGATTTTACAAGACCTGCATTGATGTATTTGTCAAGTCTGGTTCATTCTTCAAACTAACTGTGCAGCCCACTATTTTCAAAGAGCATCATCAGACATGTAAAATATCTGTGTAAATTATGAGGTTTATACAAATGCTAAACAGTACAGCATTCACACAGAAGAATTGTCAATAGCAATGCCTAAACTGTAGAGACTTTTGCTACATCTTCCAAACCAACAGTCTTGTCCTGCTATTAAATAAACTCATTTTGCCCTGTGATTCACTTCAGAATTCAATTTTTAAGAGTCATTTTGCAGAGCAGAAATACATTTCTAAAAATTCAATTGTCTTTAATAGAAAAGCAGGTTTTCATATATTGAATGCTATGTTCTTGGAAGTGAAGCTCTCCAGCACTGAAATGAAAATCATATTTCAGTGTAAGTTTGCATTATCTCCTGCATGTAACAGAACATTTGCCGAAGAAATGCCAAGAAAAAAGGTGTAAATTGTGAAAAGTGACATTTCTGATACTGGTAATTTCCGTGGCTTTGGTTATCTGGTCCCCAGTACACAGCTGAAGCTGTCACATAGCAAGAGCTAAGAGTCCATGTCTTCAGTGGTACAGCTTCAGTGATGGAACACAACTGTTTGGGGTTTTTTTAAAAATTATCTTTATGAGCTATTGTATTTCTACTTCTGCTGGCTGCTCCTAGCCTACTCTACACTCTTCAGGACACACATTTACCTGAGTATTGGAGGTAGAGATACCATTTGTTTGTTGGCCATGGCTTGTACTCCTATACTCCCTTTAGTAGGACTGCTCCCAGAGGTGAATTTGCATTAGTGAAGCAAATGCACACTGGGAAGATGTCAGAGAACTGTTAGACAGAATAATATTATTTGTATAATTCTGATTATTATGCACCCCAAATTTTGTAAGATTTGAAGTGATGTAGAAGGAACATACTGTTAATATCTTACATAATTCATCCTGATCACTTAAATAGTTTCTTAAAACAGCATCCCCTGGATGCCAGCTTTTGAAGTGTTTAACGAGGTATACATAAAAAGGGTAATAATTATAATGGGGGTGTAATGAGATTCACTATCAACGGGAGTCAAAGTACAGTAGATTTTTATCTCAGATAATTATTGTTATGTGCAGTAAATGCACCAGCAGAACTGAAGAAATCAAGCCTTTGGATTACCTCTAGTGAAGGAAATTCACAAAAGAGAACATTAATTTTTATTCTTACTTTGTTATATGAATCTGACAGGTGTTAAACTGCTAAATCAAGAGACCAGAAGCCTCACGTACATGATATAAAGCTATATTGTACAGCAAACACAGCAGAACTTCAAATTCCACCGTGCCTTGGCTACAGGTAACAAGAAATCACTTATGTCTGTGCAATTAAACTGCAAGTTTCCACACCAAAAGAACAACAACTTGTAATATGATCAGGAGACGTAGCCTTAGCTATGAGTGCTGTCCCAGAGATAGCTGGGGACCAGCACAATCCACACTCTACACAGTTCCTCTGAAATGAATCACCTTCTCCTAGGGAGCAGAAGGCATTCATTTACAAGCCACTTCCATTCACTCCTGAGCCCTACAGCCAAAACAACTAGGGAGTCCCTAAATATTGCTGCTGCATTGTGTAGTGAGTGTTACCAGGCTGGGCTGAGATCCCTGACCTGGCACAGAACACTGAGTGCAGGTACCAGCAGCTGGTTACACTGTTCTTGTGCTTCAAAGGAATATTGATCTGTCTTGATGAAAATTCTACTGGGCAAAACCCATAAGGCCATTACATGCAAGATCCAGCCATTTCAACCTTCCAAAGACAAAAACACTTCTATTAAATTTAAAAAGTTTGTGTTCTGGTTTTTTTTTCTATGTATGAATAATTTTTCCTTTGTATCTCAAACTGTTTTATGCATTTAAACAAGTAATTTTGTAGCTGAGATCAAAATTGCTCTCTGAATTTATTATCCTTAAACTAATGGAGAATTATGACTGGCTCACTAAGGCGAAGAAGCCCAACTGCTAAGCACTGAAGATGGTAACACTTTGATGCTCACTCAGATGATAACAACTTGATTTTCAGCATTATGAGAGACTGAGTAAACAACTCATGTAGGTCACTTGGAGAGCTCCAGACTAATCTTGTAAAAGCAGTGTTGGTAAACCACAAACCTGTCAGGGTGCCTTCATGTGCTGCTTGGCATATTAATTATGTCATTTTTACACCATGTTTTAATATACACCACTGGTACATATATCAATTAAATTACAAGCAACTAACAGAAGAAAGGAAGGCATGAATAGAAGCTAAGCAAATTCAGTTCCAAAACCATTCCTCCAGAATCAAAGGTGTTCTTTGAAGTCAGCTGTAACTTAAATGCAGGTTTACCGATTTTCCATTTTCTACCACCCACTATTTTCTGTACTGCAACATTATCTGAAAACAAACAAAGCAGAACAACAACAAATAAAAGCACTAATTCTATGTTTGTGAATATTTATCAGAATCCAAATAGCTGCACATCCATCCCTCTTTTCAATTGCAAGAACTCTGCCAAACAAGTTTTGAGGAAACAGCTGCTTTTGTAATGAACATTGACCTCTCCAGGCAAGCGTGTATGGGCTGTTCTCTGTCCCAGGCCCCTCGCTGGCTGTTTGCATTCACCAGCTACACTGCATCTGCTTGCTGCAGTTACGTAACACATTTATACATGACATTTTTATATAAGCATACACTGGGAGCTGTGAAGTATTTAAGTTAGGACCCTATTTTGAAAGTTCTTCACCAAGTCCACCTACAGTGGCTCATAGCCACCAATCTGCACAACCAACAAGCAGTTCAGCCAGGTCCCAGATCTAACCTTTTTTCAGGCTGCAGCTGTGGCTTTTCAAGAGTGCCAAAATCCACTACAATCAGTGTCAGCCTCTGAAGAAACTCATATTATCTATTTGTGACAACAGCCATATGAAAAAAGTACTTCAAAGGAAAACCTGACTTGGTAGTGGAAAAGACCAGGAACCTCAAACTCTGAAGTACTCCAGCAGCACAGACACTGGTTATTTTATAGAGCTTGACCCAAACCATTTCTCTACCACGCTATGCTTAGTATAATATTTGAAAAGTTGAAATAACAGAAAGGTTTATTGGCTTTCTGTGGGGAAGTTTCTAAAAGTAATTTAATTTTTTTTTTTTCCTTTTGCTCCTACCCATGCATGGACCTCCTAAGCAACCTCCCTGCTGGGGCTCAGAAGAAGAGCCTCTTTTGTAATCTTGGGATATGTTTTGAACAGTATATTTAAAAAAGGAGATTAATACTCATCACTAACAGTGCTATATTTTAAAATAAATCTCAGACTAAAGGATTTGAGTAATACTGAATGAGGAAGTTGAGGATTATTTGACACTGTGCCTCATACAAGGAGGCTGGAAGCTGATGTTTAACTTCTGTAATTTCACTTTCATATGGTGTGGCTAGGACAGATTTTCACACAGTCATTCAGTGAAAAAAATTTGTTTATAAATGGATAATCTAGGCATCTTTCCCATCAAATACTAAAAGTAATCATAACAGGATATGTGACTTAACTTTCTGTTTTGCTTTATGATACAAACCTGTAGGCCCTAGTTTTTGGTGATTTACTAGGTATTGGGCATATTTGTCCCCATTTAATTTTCCCTATGAGCTGTGACTACATCCTTTTCTCTCTTAAAAAATCCTTTGAATTATTTATATTTCTTCATATTTGGGGAGTATAACTGAATTATTATTATTACTATTTCTTTATGCAAATTCTCCCAACAGGAACAGGTTAGTTACAACTACACAAGAAAAAAGCTAATCACCAACCAAATACTTTGTCATTCACACAGACAGAAACCCAAATCCTACAACATGCCTTTTTTTTAAGTTTACCTAACATTTTCTGTTTCAGAGTTTTCTTCTAATGCACACAAACACGTGACTACTGCTAATATATCTTGTTTCTACTTATTTGTCTCTATACAGCATATATCTGCCTTCAATATAGCACTTCTACCTGCTTTTAGGCTTAAAACCCTGCCTTCAAGACATGCTAAATTGAAGAGAAATATTACAGGAATGAACTAGAGATGTGTCTCTTGTCACTAGCTTTCATCCCAAAGAGACAGCTCATTCCATCATTGCCACTAACCGGATTGTCAGGTCAGAGCAAAGGGTGACCTCTCCACAACAACCCACCAGTGCAATTCTACAGAACTTGCATTATTTTTTCCTACTGTATCAAGAGGATAAACTTGATGACCAAAGTAATGAGCAGGTTATGGCAGCCAGTACAGGACAAAGCACTGATTCAGCAGCTTTTAGAGATGCTTCCCATTTCTGCCATCTGCAGCATGGGCCCAGTGCAAACCCTGCCCTGCCTTTGCCTCCTTGCCCACAGCACCACACGGGAGCTGAGACAGTGATCCTGAACCTCCCAGCAGCAGGAGCTGGGGCAAAGACACCAAGCCAAGTGAATTACTGCTCCTGCATCTGTCACCTGCCCCTGTGGGAGCTTTGGAACCTCTGCATGGCCTTCCTCATTCTCTGCCCCATTGCCCAGTTCAAGCTGCCTTAACTGCTTGAGTTCTGTGCTGTGATAGACCTTGAATTTAGGCACAGTTTGTTAGGGAGGCACCTCAGTGATCAGGAGCCCCATGAGCTGTGACACTGCAGCTAGTCAGCATATCAGAAGACAAGTTGTCCTCTGAAAATGGGCAATTTTCTTTTCTGAGGCAACAATCAGCTGTGCAATGCAAGTCAAGCAACTTTCCCCACTGAGATCACTCGATTTCTTGCCCTGTGTCTCACCCCTTCAAACTGTCAGCTTTTATGAGTGCAATAACTGTCTATTTTGGTGCCTTTGATGGACAAATTATTATTCATTGTATAAGATTTGCCCTCATATATATAAAATTATATATTTCATACTCATCATATTAAAAACTGATGCATTGTCATCAACTTAATTAATGTTGTATTATCACTCAAATAACTGCATACAGTTGTAGCTGGAGAACACCACAGCTCTGCAATAGCACTCTTCATCTGCAGATCAATGCAAATGCAGCTGGTAATTCAGCTTTTGTGAGCAGGTCATCAGCATGACTAACATATTAACATCTCAGCCAAGAAGCAACACTTAGAGGCATTCTTTTAGAGGTTAATGAAAGGGCTTAATGTGTACTTCAGCAGTGATTATTTCCAAGACATTCGTTAAAGGCAAATGGGCACCACTTGAATTTTAATTCTAATTCTAATTTTAATCTGAACAGTTAATATAGGTGTTGCCTGACTGTTCAGAATATATGCTTGCTCCTAGTCCTGCTGTAACCTGCTTAGATTTGTTCGAATTAATTGTGTATGGTGTTACTGATTAAATTCCCTGGGAAAGAACACAATACTCATATATAATGACTAATTCTCTCAGCTTATTGATTCTAAGTTGAGAATCATTATGTCAGTGCAAATGCAGAATACAGGAAAGACAGATGCTGTACTTGGATCATAGAGAAGGCTCGTACCAAGAGCAGCAGTCATAGCAGCCATAACTATTTAACGTTAAAGACATACACTGTTACCTACCTAATTTTGCATTAATTTCCCCCTCCCACCACCCCTCCCCAAAACCAAATTCTGACAAAACACTGAAATACACACACCCCCAAATATCCATTAGGAAGCATTTAGCATATTAAGATATTATTCACTGTAAAGACCCACATTGGAATCCTCCAAAGAATTGTCATCAGAAACATGAAAAAACATCACTTCCACTGACCTAAGGACTAAAGGAAAGATCAGATTCATTCAGGCAGCCTATGTAAGAGCTACAATTATTTTTCATACTCCTTCAGCTAGGCTTTGTCTCTTGTAGGGCAATCTTCACCTTTCAGTCGGAAATCTTCAAGGCTTTCTTAGAAATGCATTCCCAGAAAAATCAGACCCTTGAGGCTGAATTGCATCATTCCTTGATTCATAATGCCCCTGGTAACTGAATCCTCATTCACCAGTTTCTCAGCAAAGGCAACCAGCTGGCAGTTCAGCTACTAGAAGAGATGAGACCATTGTGCAAATGCAGAGATCCAGAATGACTCTTTCAAAATTAATACTGTCTAATTGCACATGGGAATATAGTAAACAGAAGAAAGAATTAAAAGAAGTTAATTCTTCCAAATTCTTTCTGTATCTTACTGAGGGAAAACATAAATGTTAAGAGTCAACTTATCCCAGTCTCAACATCTCCTAAGGAGAGAGTTCTCTGTGCTCAAAGGTGCTTCTCAGTCATTTCTGTGGTTTTCATTTTTAACCAAAGGAAGTTTGTTCAGTCTGACTCTGCTGAAACTCCTCAGCTCATATTTAGTTTCACACCGTGAGATACTGAAGATAAAATTTAAAGCACCATTAGCACTCAGCACAATCTGCTAAATGATGTGCAAGGAATTATTGAAAGCTACTCCTTGTCTCCTGCAGACATAAGAGGGGGACTTAGCAAGAGATAACCCTTTGCATGCAAATAGAAAAGCAACATGAAGCAATGAGAAACAACAATAAAGAAGAAAGCAATATTATAGTCATGAAAATAATGCAAGAAGCTCCTAACAAAGCAGTAATGCTGCATATTTAACCAGCAGGATATTGCTGCCTGTCTTTCGCAAGAACAATGCTGTTCCAATATCACTCAGAAATTCTGTGTTAAATGCTCTTCAACATTTTTTTTAATATTCAGTAGTGTGCATTTTTTATCAGGTATGTTGGTTTATGGGTTTGCACTGGAAATGGTGAGCAGAATTTTTTTCCAAACACCAGTTTTTAAACCAGATGTAGATAGCAACAGGCAAAAAAGCCCAACCAGTACTGAGGTTACACAGTGCATGAGAGATACAACAGTATCTGAATCTATTTCTTTGCAAGGGTTAGGAAAGAACTGACCTTGACAGAAACGTTTTGCATAAAGAAGGAAGAGTCAGAGCCCCACAAACACTGCAGAAATACACACAGATTTTTTTTTTTTTTTTTGCGTTTTTGTTATTTATTCTGCTTTATTTTTTAATTGCTACTTCTTTTAACATTCTGGAATGTATTATCTAGTGTTCTGTACTTCCTGTATTGTGCACTGTCTTTATGGAAGCATAAGGCAACTTAAATTACTTTAATTAAAATCTCTGTTTGCATCTACCAAGTTATTTAATAACTTTCCTTCCTACTGTTTTAACTGTATATTACTATAATTTAAAAAGGCATGTTAAAAGTCTTTATATAATTTGTTGCTATTGTAAATTAAAGAAGTATGGGCACTATATAAATTAAACATGACTCTTGGAAACAAATGTAATTATTTACAATCCATAAGCAGATGCAGTTTAAGAATGCAGTTATGATAAACAAGCTAAACTGACTTCTGGATTTTCTGTTACGGAGCACGGTGTGCTCGTGGCACCTGAGCAGGGCGGGCAGCCTCTGTGGGAACACCAGCAGCCCCTTGGTGATCTCTCCTTGCATGTCCCACTCCTGCAGCCTCTTTTGGCCTTTCCCTGCCGGGGCAGCTGCGGCCCGGGCGGGTGGCAGTGCCCAGAGCCCAAGGCAGGCCGGGGCCCAGCCCTGCCCGCGGCCCAGGGCAGCAGCGAGGGGCGCGGAGCCCTCAGACAGCGCCGGGGCCAAGGGCGCGCCTGGGCCGGCTGCCCGAACCAAAACCTGTCCTAGCAGGGACCTGACTCTGCTTTGCTCATGGCTTCACTCACCTCAAACTTCTGTACCAACTGAGGAGCGTGTAGGTGTGCATCAGCATTCCTGCATATATTAATATTGATCAGCAGAGCTGTTCAGCTATTTTATCATCGCTCATGTAAAAGCTGTACGAAAGAACTGGTGCATTCACTGTGGTTTAACACTGCCAGTTCCCTCTTCTCCACAGTATTATTTCCTTCAGACATGGGTAAAGTACTTTTATTTTATGATACAAAGCCTTCCTAAAAGCAACAAAAAAGAAATTTAAGTAATCACAGATAACATGCAAAGAATAAATAATACCTAATACTCAGTAGGAATCTCTCTCTCTCTTGTGCATCAAGAAGAATAAAGGGCCAAAGAAGAGGAATTTCCCTTGTGTAAATCTCTTCTGGAGATTAATTCAATATAGTACATGCCCCTGTGGATTAAGAAACTCCAAATACATAAAGTATACATACACCTCTTCATTGTCTCACAGATATGGAACAAAAGATAAGTCTTTCAAGAGACACTAAGACAGAAACAAGAATTGCACTCTGTTGAACTCATTAAGGAACTAAACAACTGACTGTCCCCCTCACGGCAGGAAAACCCCCTCCTATTAAAATAAATGCTACTGTAATGGGAGCTGATCTGCATAATGTTATGGTAACACATGCAGCTCCTTTCTCTGAACAAAAGATGTTGTTTTTCAAAATAACTTGAAATCAATCCACTAAAAATTGCTTATAATGAATAGCTGCATTACTAGACTATCTTTTCATAATTGTTAATTTATATCCCTCTCAAAGATAAAGATAATTTATATTATGAAATGAAATGTTCCTTGTAGCTTGGAATGATAATTGTGCTTTGGTCAGACATTCTTCAATAGCTTTGGTGTTCCTTCCAGATTGGTAGGAGGTTTAACCTGTGTGCCAACTGGTGCTCTTTTTTGCTTTCAGAAATGCAGTTGGCAATAAGTAAGCTGGAAAAATTTGCAAGTCTTCTGAATCCTGTTCTCAGTTAATTGTAAGTGCTTTCTTTTTTCTCCCATCTTGTATGCAATTCATTACACTTTAGCTTTTCTTCTTGGCCTTGATAAAATCTGACACAGTAGTGTTCTTTCTTCTTAATTAAAAATATTTTTTACTTTGTTGTAAGGTGTTGAATTACTTTATTGTCTTTGGCAAGGGAGGATACTTGAAAGAAAACTACTCTATGGGCCTTTCTGCACCAGGTCCATTTCTCTCTGCCTGCAGTCGTGAGGCTTTGTATTTGATAACCCAGATGGTCCCTTCTAGTCTTGCATTCCTTAAAAAGGACACAGAGTACTGTAAACTGATGCCACATGGCATACAAAAATCACTAAATTCTTTAAAATGTCATGCAGCTACCGAGCAGGTTTTAGCCCCCTTAATGCAATTTCACTAAAGGAAAATAACCATTTTCAAATGCAGTTTGTGTTAACAAGCTCTGAAATGAGAAAATTAAGCTAGTTTTACCATTAAACAAAAGCAGAAATGCAGCATATCTCTCCCCCAGATCTGCAGAAGAAGGCTGATTATTGAAAATAAATGAAATCCTGAAAATACAAAAAACCCTGACATTTCATTAGACATGATGATCTTAAAAATAGTCACCAAGATGTATTTTTGTGTCAGATGGGTATTTGACAAGTACATGAAGAGCGCTCTCCATCACTATTGTTATGATGTACATCTTGTCCCCAAAGGTGTTACACCTTTTTGCAGCAACAAGTGCTTTTGACAGCCCCTCAAGGTGGCAGCCAGGGCAGTCAGGGACTGGCCTCACAAGGACCCCTCACAGGGCACCCAGTGTAAGGGAACAACACCACTGATTTTGTACTAGGAACCCCAGTTTGTACCCCAGGAGTAGCATTTGGTCCTGTGCCTATTCTATAGAATAACCTCCATGGGAGTCACTTGGTAATGTGCATCTCAAGACTGGTAAGAACTTTCAACCTGAGTACACAAAGCCACCACTAGCACATGATGCCAAGAAAACATAAATAACTTCAGCAAGAATCCAAGCTAGCATGGTTTGGAAGTTAGGAATAAGCTAGTAAAGAAGCATGGTGATAAGCACCAGCACCGAAGCCAGTTTGCAATAATATGTGGGGATGCACTCTGGAAAATTTGATACACATTTCTGTAAGAGGCAACAAGGATCTGAAGCACTCTGCTAGGCACCTCATTCAGGGTACACTGCCCACAGCTCATCCTTTCCAGGAATCCACATCAGGTACCCAAACATTCACTTTGGCCTTCTCATTACTAAGGATGCATTTGAAACATGAGTGAGTTTGCAAGCAAGTTGCTATTAAGAACTAATTAAGATGGTTTGTCCTGAAAGTGTGAAACCAGTATGAAGTGTTATCAAAGGTTTTCCAGATTATAAGCCTTTCCAAATGATAAGCCTTTCTAAATCACCTTTGCATTCACACAAGGGATTTTTCAAAGGCACAAAGAACAGTTTGGTGCTGAAATGCTTTTAAAAATTTCTTTGATAGAAAGCCACCAGGGACATGAGTTAGAGTTACAGCTCTGACTTTTCCAACACTACAAGTCAGTCCTTTGTTTCTCCTGTACAGAGGGAGCAACAAGTTTCTTGGAATTAAGAATTTCCCACACACACAAAGTGTTGAAGGTGGGATTTTCTGGTCTCCTTGGAAGTCAGTAGCTCAAATAAGACTCCATCTTTGCTTTGCAGGGTACAGAGCTGCCACCATTATCTTTTCAAACAATCTCTTCTAAGCATCTCTTATTTAAATCCCCATGTATCAGCCCACAACAGTCATTTATTTAATGATTTGCTTGCTTTCCCTACTTCCCCCACTGATCTATCAGCTTGGTTAGTTAGCTTTTTGTCCTTTATGGGACCAAGGAAATTTTAACCCAAACCTCTCCATAGTATACAGCACTGCCCATATGATATTAGTCTAAACTATTCCAAAAAACAGCAGAAGACAGTAAAATCACGGAGAGAAATAAGCAAGGAGGAAGCAAAACCCCCAATTTTGGAAGGAGTAAAGAGTTTACTAAAGCAGCAGCACTTAAACAGGGAGATGGGAGGTCCCTGCTTCCTATCCTCAAACAACAGGAAAACTGAACAAAGGTATAGCAACAGCATTCTTCAAAATACATCCGTGGCACAGTTTTTCTCTGTTTGTATTTGGGGTGATTCTTACTTAAGTCTGCTAGCAGATTTTTGCTGTCATTTACCCAACCACACTTACCCTACTAGGCTGGGATAGGATAAAGATCAGAGGACCAGCAAGCTCAGAGTTCACCTTAAAAGGATTGCAAAGTAATGACTTCAACTGCAAAGGGTCTTTGCTAATGCATCTATAAACTAAATAACACTTGAATTATTAGGGTGTGTGTTACTGAAGTCCAAGCTTTGCTCTGTCAGACATACAGAGAAGCACCAGCTGCTAAGTTTGGAAGTGTCACATTGCAACTCTAGATTTCAACTAAGGTCTCACACCATCTACTAACAGCCTTTCATGTTCTTAGTTGGAAATTTTAAAAATTCACTGGCTTTTCCTATTGTATTTGTTCTCCTTTTCAATATATTATATTAAGGTGATGCTATAAGTAGAATTAGGCAAGTGGTTGTATATGAAAAAAACCTGTCCTATTACAAATTTATTTAAAATACAAACTGTTAAAATACAAAGAAATAAACAACCTGTGACTCACACAGTAAAAGCCTCCTATCCATATATAAGTTTAAAAACTGAGTGGGTGCAGGGCATACATTACAGGAAGTTTTCCAGAAAGTAAAAAAAATACACTTTTATTTACTGACTGCAAGGAAAACACCTGGTGTGCTATTGAGATCTTTATATTATTCATCTAGTTTGACAAATAAATACTTCAGAAAGAGGAAATTTCTTATATATGTATAATGTTCCTGATACTCTAGTTCAAAAAAAAAATCACGAAACATTTATTGATTCATCCAGCTCTATTTACAGATAGAATCAAACTCTTAAAAATTTCACCTGCTGATAGCAAGTATGAAGGACTTTGGGGATAAGCTCAGCACACTTCCAAGATCAATTGATCAAGCGCTTTCAGAATCCAGCAGCAAAACCAGGAATCTTGACCTGAGCACTGCAATCAGAGTGCTAATGGAACATGTTGCCATCACAGTACAGACCAAAGAGGTGAAATTCTATTATTATTTGTTATTACAGAACCCTGCATGCCTGGATGCCCATTTGTGCCTGCAAACACTTGCACAACATAAGCTTCAAGGAAACTAAAACTACAAGAGTATAAGAAAAAAAACCCTGTAACATGAAGGAGAAGAACTCAGCAGCAGAAACTATCCTCGGTAATTCACACTGTAACAGACAGGGAAACAAAACCTTCTGATAAGAGTTTTCAGATCAAATGTCCTTTTTTTTTTTTTAATTCAGAGGTCACCAGCATAGACTTCCACTTTCTGTGCACTCACGAGGAAGTGTTTTGGAAAATCCCTAAACAAAGCAGAGAATGTCCAATAACATCTCTTATGTATTCACTATTCTTTTAATGGCAAAGGCACTGCATGTGATTGCACTTCAGCTGCTCATGGCCTTACCTTGATCACCTTGTGTTCTGCATCCTTTTAACTCATCAGCTCTCACAATCCAAATTAAATATTGCTTTCACTGTCACTATTTTTTCATTATTTATATAATTTCTTCTCTCTTTCTTCACTATAATAATTCATATTTAATTTAGCTATTGATGTGTATTTTGATAGGTTGCTATATAAAGTTCCCGTTTAATAAATTTATGTTATAAACAATTCTGTCAATATCAAATACACTGAAATACTTATGTGTTAGGACCAAACCTACCCAGTGTGGCAATGGATTATGTTGATGCTGTTGTATATAAATTTTTTTCAAGATGAGCTGCATTACCAATATATTAATTTTTGTATACTGTCACTACACTCTTCACAGCTAAACATGTCCAACAACATTAAAGAGTGACAATTATATAAAATTTCCAAGTACTCTGACAGCTAACATTACCAGAATGAAATTTTAAATACTGGCATTAAGACAATACCTCTTAAAAATAAATAATAGATAATTTGAAGAATTTGGTGCTTCATTAAGTAGAGCCCCCTCCTTACCAGCACCAATACCAACATAAGACATTCAGTTTAATGATTTTACATTTTTGTAAAAATCTGCTAGAAGGGCTGACCCAAACAGCTTTCCTAATAGCAAAAGCAAGGAAACAAGTAGCACTGAGCCCTGTCAGGCAGCAGCATAGCAAAACTCAGAACCACTTTCCCCTGATATCACAATTGCAGGCATATTATAGCAGTCTTAATTAATATTTTTGTCTCAGACATGCAGTTCAACTCTAGCTTTTTAGCTTGGGCAGAAATTAAGCTAGGTCAATTTTATTCTTAGATTTTGGAATTGCATGGGGATACTCAACAGACTTTACTATCTTCTTGGGAAGTCCTAATCACACAGCTCTGCTATGCTGACTTTAAATATTCAAAGAGATTCCTATGAGAGACACCCCTAGCCAGTTTTATCCAGCTGGTAACATTTTTACTATAATCCCTGCTGCCAGCCCTGGATTATGATCCCCTGTTCCCAGCTCCTTTTTAGCCCATTCTTTGATTTTCCCTTTCACTCTGCAAATCGAGGCTTATTTGGGAAGGTACAATCTCCATTTTAAGAACATCTTCCAGGAACCAAGCTGGAAAGCAGCTCAGCACACAAAGATCAGCAACGCGAGCACACGGCACGAGCGAGCTGCAAACTCCAGGCTTCTGCTCCTTATTTGCCAAGCTAATCCGCTCCAGGAGAAGTGCCAATCTTCTGAAAACATTCCTGAAGAATAAGGGGTAACACAGGCTAAAGAGAAGGCATCTGTGTATTAACTAGATGTTGTAATCTGCTTTCTATTTTTACAATGCAGTTAGAGTGAATATTTATGAGGCACACTTTCAATCAGGTGCTTAATTTCCGCATCCAGACAATCTGATGGGTCTAATTCAGAGGCATGTCCTCACTTATGCATCAGCATACCAAGCTCATTTCCTGTGTAGTGGAAGGTAGATGCAGCACACAGAGTTACCACTTAAATCATGTTTCCAGGTGCTCTGCCTGACAATGCCTGATTAAAGTATCCTCTGTGAGCTGATTTCCTGTGATTCACAATCTAAAAGCTTTGCTTTAACCACTAGTTAGGGCTAAAAATTTCAGGTTAATTTCAGGTACGCAGGACTGACCTAGTTGTCATGTCCCAGTGTCGCCTGGCTCTATCCACTAACATAGCTGCAAAAGTGGCATTACTCTCTACAGAAAGTAAATTTATACATACTGTTTTACAAACTTATTACAGTTGAGGCCTGCTCAGTTCATTAGCTAATATGAGCAAATGCAAATTTTTTTTAAAAACAGTTTTCCCCCAAGCTAGGTCACAAATGAAATAGCAGAGTTCTTAATATAGTATCAACAGGCATCCAAGAATAATGTCAAGTGGTCATTCCATGTGGCAGCAGGAGTTTCATTTGAGTTCCAGATGTAGAATTTGGCATTATGCAATTCAGTAGCTAAAAGACCAACAGAAATTCAAAACTGAGGATTTAAGACTAGAGGTAAAGGCTTCTTTGCTTACAGGAAAAATTCTGCTAAGTTGATCTATGCTTATAGATATTTTCAAGGGAAAAGTTCTTTACATTGATACAGTTAAGCAATACACAACCTCTACAGGCTACAACCTGAAAAACATAATCAGTTCAAGGGAATTCTTTAAAAGCATGAAAAAAGTGAGTTTTAGTAACTTACAGCTCCAGATCCTTCCCCTCAGCTTAATTAATTTACAGGTTTTACAGGAAAGGATTGAAGCTATGAAAATCTTTGTTAAGCCAGAATTACAACTCCTGTGGCTTTCACAGTTAAATGTTGTGGACAAATAAGGAGCCAGCCTCAACTGCTCTAGCAATTCCTTCATCATATGGAGTCACAGGGAAGCAGTTTACTATGCAAATGAGGCAATCCAAGACAGACTGTATCTATCAGACCTATATCCAAGACAGGCAATTATGTGCATCACACCCAAAATATATATTTATCATACAAAATTAGTGTCCCTCATCTCTGTATTGTTCCTGTATCTGTGCTTTGTTTTGGTGTAACAGCTGTTATGCTCCTAATTAGATTTTCTGCTCCCATCCACCTTTCTATACTTTAGCCTCATTAACACGATGCTTGCAGATGTCAAGAACAGCTTCACTGAGCCTGGTTCAATATAAAGGCTTCAATATGTGAAGCTCTAGCTACCACCTCAAAAAAAACATTCCCAGAAGAAACCACTGGCTGACAGGACTCAAATGCATTAGTATCTTAGTTACTTTTACATTTTAATTCCTAAATGCCCAGGATACACAGCTGCACCCAGTAGATCCAAACCACAAGCCACACATTTTGGTTTGATAAGTTTCTATTCAGTAGAAGAGCAGTTTTAAAAATGTCATTGCAACAGATATTAATCTCTTTTATGCTTCCACATAACTAACAGTAAGAGATTTAGTTACCTTTCTGGCTGAGTTCATATGTTTTAGCTGCTTTTTGAATGTTAATTATTAACACTGACAAAGTGCACTTGCAGCTGTGTTGAACATTTCTTAGTGTAGCTGTGGTCTGGAAGGAAGGAAGGCTCACTGGGACATTATATAAGTGCAGTTAACACGAATTTCACTTTGTTGCTTTATGACTTCAGCAAAAATCAGTATGCAAAAACATAGTAATTTAAATATTTTAATTAGCTGCTATTGAGTTAAAGACTGTTATCTTTAATATGACCCAAAAAAAATATCTAAACAGACTATAATTTAGGAGCTGATGAGCTTTCTGCTGCTTTTAGTCTCAACCTTCAAGACTGGCATTTCTAGCTCACAAAGTAACCTCTCAGACACTTGAAAAAGTGTTAGCAAAATATCCCACAGAATTTCTACTTACATAACCAATCCACAGTCTTCAAAAAAAGTTCAAGTAAACCAACGTGGCAAGCTCACCATGTTATAAACAGCTCTGCCTGTGCTTTGCATGTATTTCTGACTGCAGGATTGAGAAACCAATAAAGCAGTAGAAAAAAAAGGAAACAAATTTAAACGTTTAACTCAGAAAGGGTTTGCTTCAAGAAGTAAGTTTGTGAAGGTATTAAAAAGTGCTTTTCAAATCAGTCACTAAATCAAAATACTGTGGAATCGTAACATACAATTCTAATCAAGGTTTTATTGATTTATGACCAGCTTAAAAATTGACTGAGAATTATACTCCCTATCTCTTGTCATCTCCTCAACCCAGGAATCACAGAGTGGGAGAAAGAATACGGAACATGTGCTTTTCTTGGATCTAAGGAAGGAGTACTCATGTAGTGAGGAACAAGCTGTAACTATACAGAAGGATTCAACATTAGGTAAACACATCAAGTATATTAAGAAAAAGGAGGTTTGCCTTTGATATTTGACAAATACCTGAAGATTAGCTGTGAGCATACATAGAAGCATCACATATAAGCAGAGAAACACACAAAGTACATTTTGTCTTGCACCAGTCTCATGTGTGAGTTTTGTTAGTGGCCTCCTGTGAAATATTTTGCTTATGCCCATGTTACCACCACAAACAGACTGCACGTCTGAGGTAAGCAGAGTAGAGTACAACTCCAACAGCTCCACAGAGACAATTAAATTGTAGGTAGAATTCAAGTCAGAAGCCATTCTTTCTTCATTAAATCTTACCCATTTTATTCATTTTTCATGGAACTTGCTATATACACTGTATGTTTTGAAACACTAAATTCTCTCATTCCACAAAAAAAGGAAAACTGTAATGTGCACACAGAGAGAGAAGGGAACAACATAAAGACCAGATTAGTGCATAGCATTAAAAATACAAATGGTAAAATATAATGTACATGAAAGCTTCAAGTAGTGCACAGTCACATGCAAAGGTACCTCCTACCTATCACACAGATCTTAATTTCACAGCATCCATCTCTGTGTTGCTACACCCCAGGGAACAGTGTTGCCATGGTAACTGCAGGCTCTATGTCTTTCTTTTTTTTTCCTATGAGCAGTCATATGAGTTTTTTGTTAGATTCAGAATTAGGTAAATTTAGAATTATAGCACTGTTTATTTGGGAGAGGGAAAGTGGAATTTTTTTCTGAAAATACAACCAATCCTGCATGAGGAAAAAGCAGAAGCACAGTTTAGATTGTTAAAAAACCCAACCAAACATAAGAAAAAGTTATACATGTCTGTACTCCTCAAAAGTGTGTCAAGAAAAAATGTACATCAACAACTTTGTCAGTCTAAACAGAGTCACCTTAAGGACAGGATGGGCTGCATTTCATTTTCTCTCTGACATCTTCATTATCAATTTCACTAGAAAAGCAGAAAAGTGGTCAGAATTGGAAAAAGTCTTTAAATAAGTTACCTTAACAGTCATCTTCTTAGCAGATCCAATTTTATATACAGGAAAAATGGCAGTTTAAATTTTAAAACAAAGAAAACAGTGCCTCATACTTCCATTATTTTTATCTCAGAAGAATAACTTGCAGACTAATGAAACATTGGATACTAGAAGACTCTCAGAAAAGGTCTGAAAACCCCAATGCATACAGCTCAACCTTACCTGTGCATCTCTAGGATTCCCTCAATGACTAAGTGAAGGATTTGCTGTTAGGGCAGCCCCTTTCTACACTCCATATGCACAATATAGACTGACATGACCCAGTCAGAGACATGTGGTGCATAACAAATAACTGCAGAATTCATTAGGCAATGCTTGCAGTGGACATGCTATGGAAATGCTCAGGGGTATAATATATCCCCATAACAAGTGAATTAAATGACTGAATTAAATAGTCTTGTCAAGCTAAAGGTTTATGTAACTTCCTCTTTTATATATGTATGAGTTTAGTCAGTAGCTAGAAAATGTTTCTTTTTGAACTATACTCCAGGCATTACAGGCACCTATAGTACACGAGGCCTTTTTGCACCACCATGAGGAGCAGTGCCATCTCTTCTTGTAGAAACAAATAGAGAACATGATTCTGATACCTTCTGGAAGTTTCTGTGATTGTGAATTAGATGTGCTGTCACACTGGTATCTCAGCTATGTTTTGTTCTTTCAAAGTGTATCTTGTGTGCCAGACAATGATGTAAGAAATAGAGCAATAACAGATTATCTTTCCTTTTTAAAAGTCAAATCTATTTCAAAAGCACTTTATCAATTTCTTTCATACTGCAGTCTAGGCAACCATTAATCAAATCTCAACTTCATTCTTTTCCAGCTCCTTAGAGCTTTTAGAAAAAAAAAACAAAAAGCAATATAATTAATAGAAGTGTCTTGGCTGCTTGTAAGATCCCTCCCATGTCTCAGTTCTTCCACTTCACCTCCCCTAACATTAGATCTCTAAAACCACTGCCCTTTCTTGCTTCCCACCAGCAAAGCTGACCTTTCACAAAAGCATTCAAAATGCTTTGGCCATCATCAGTGGGACAAGTGGATGTAGAAATCCTTCCATATTCATGTTCACTTAACCTAACAATTGCTACCTGACAAAGAGAAGGCAGAGGGCCTTGTCACTCACAGTGCTGTGTGCCTGATGTTTGCAGAAATGGCATTTCCAATGACTGCAGGTGTGAGAGGGGCTGAACTGGGGCTTTCATGTTATGTTGCTACTGTTACTTTGAATTCTACATAATTGAATGGTAAAGTGCAACCAATTGCAAGTCAATTCTAGAGCAGAGTATTACAGATCCTGTCTATTGGAAAGGTAAATGCTATAAAACAGACAATCCTTCCCCTCCCAAAGAAAAGCCCTTTATTAAAAACAAGAAGCTAAAAGCGAGGGGGTATTATCTATGTTTCAAAGAAATGTTTACAAGGTGAACTGAAGCAGCTTGGTGCATTTACACTTTTACTATCAGGAAAAAAAAATGCAAACTTGTTCTGATTAGTACTTACAATCCCTACTTTTCTGGAGAGCCCAAGTCTCACTAGTAAAGGTTATGGCAGCATGCTAATTAAGCAGGTATGGCCAAAAAACAATCAGGAACTCAAATAAGTATATAAGAGCTTCTCTTCTTGATTGAACAACAGGGCACTTCACCTCCACTTGAGCTCAGTTCAGCTTCACGAGCCTCACTCTGCAGGGCTCTGTTGTTTCTGCTGTAGTGTGAGAATCCAGGATTGTCAGCGTGGGTTAAGCAGAATTTCTGGTTACCTGACACAGAGTTCTGTACAGCTGTACAGTAGTTTTGGAATTAATTTGCCAACTAAAGATAATGTTTCTCATATGGACATTGAGAGTTTAAAAAAATAGAATTAAAAAACTTAAATCCATAAAGTTTAAATGTCATCACTCAATTCCATATGGTTCCTATTGTCCAGAAACACCTTTAAATTTTATTTTAGTAAATTAATACAATCACCAACTTCCTTTTGTAACTTAGTATTTTTAATGATTCTCACACCACTTTGTGTGTGAGAGGATATCTTTAGTGCCCAAAATGGAAGTGCAAGATTAATTTCAAAACACTTAGTAGTGAAAGAGTTGCTCACTTGCAAACACCAAATATAGAACTTGAAGCAACACTCATGCAAATTTATGGCTTTTTCTATTACCAATTTCCTTTTAACAAAGGTTAGCTAGAATTGTAGGCAATAGTGTTCGCTTGCTCCCACAGCTACTGTAGTTCTACCTGCAGAGTAGTGTGCTAAATCGAAAAATCAGTGTATTTCAGAGTTAATAAAAAAGATACAGTGACAAACAAACATAAATCTTAAAAAAGACACAATTTCTTCAAATTCATTTTGGAACAGGCTGTGAAATATTTGAATGACAGAAGGCCAAAGAAGTATAGTGTCATTTCAATGCAAGATAATCAATAAGCCCCTATAAACCATTACAAAAAAAGCTCAAACCCTGCTCAGGCACAATCATGCATTTATTTTCCAAGCTAAGATTCTGACTGAAGCCTAAGATCAGGTATTCTTGTTATCTAGGAAGGCTGACACCAGTCAAGTAATACAATTTGCATCATTTAATCACATGCTTTTAAGGGTCAGAACAAAGATTCCTGTTCTGCACATCACAGGATTCTGTTATCTACATTGCTCTTGGTCTTGTGGGGGTTTGGGTGGTTTTTTCCTCAAACATTTAGCAACCTCAATGTGTTTGTCACATGGGAGTTACACATCTAGGACTTAGTAGTGAACTGAGCAGTGTGTTCTTATCTTTCTCATGCAAAACCACTCCTATCTACAACTAAAAAAGGCCAAACTGCAACAATAATTACTTTACCTCATTTTAAAGATGAAACCGCCATGTACAATTTTAAAACTGAATGCTAAAACAGCTAATGTTTAAACAGCACCAAAATTACATAAAACTAGATATACAGAGTATACTGAATAGAAGACCTAGTTATGTCTGGAAGTTCTTATCCAAATTACTGTTAGACCAGATTGTTTGTCACCCTGAGATGTAACTGCATATGACTGGACATAATGATATAATACTACAAGCTATTTGTTCTGGGGTTTATATGTAAAGATTTCTTTTCAGATGCAGTGCTAGTTGTCACTGTCTAAATTATTATGACCAAAGTCATTCAGTAGATCCCTTTACCACACGGTATTTCATAGCATGGCCTAATCATATGCTATATCAAAATAAGATTTGGTAAAGGCAGTCCAGGAAATAAAGGAAATCAGATTACACTAATTCAGACACTGAATAAAGAATGGAATGACTGTCTTAATTCAGGCAATTTGAATTATTAATGAACTGTTTGCATCTGTAAAGATTCTGTAGAGACTTACTCTATTTCCTCAACCATCTGGATCAGGAAATGGGAACCTCAGCTTCTGAAAGGTCAGGTGCAAGATGCTGGAAAGGGCTGCTCTTTTCCAGAATTTACTTCCTTGACTCAAACAACATTCCCAGGAAGTCCATCCTCACAAGTGGATAACAAAGTGCCACAGTAAACAGAGTGGGATACTGAGATAGGTAGGGAAACACAGGGTTCCAAATTATTCTCAAACACTCTAAGAAGGTGTTTCTACCATTGAAACACCACAGCAGGAGAGCAACAGGCGCAATGGCAGTTTTGTATCTGAGTCTTCTGTCATCTTTCATTAGTTAACAGTCACAGCAAGAAGAGAAGCCCTATTTTCTCCTGCACCTGGTGTCTTCACCTTTCTGCTCCAAAGGAGAACAGTTGTGAAAGTCAATGGGCCGTATCAGTTTAATCAGCCCATCAACCACTTTGAGAACAGAGAGAGTGATTTTCACTCATAAACAAATGCTGACTTTATTTGTTCATTCTTCACACTGGAGAATTCTAACACTTCACAGAATCATAGTTGTCAAATCATTCAGAATATGTAAAGTGATTTACATATTAGTAAAACTCTAGGCTTACAGAAATAATCAAATTTGTTTTCTGTACCCAGCAAATTCTACTTAGAGAACAGCACTATTTGTCAATGTCTAAAATTGACTGTCTTCCCATGAGAAATTTGTTATTACTGCCAACATGACTAAAAGAAATCAACTCTCTTTGCATTAGATATTTTATTCCTTTAATCTTGCTTAATTATATATTTTATTAAGTCTGTTATTTATTATTTTTGACCTTTCTGCATGCCATTCTTTTGGCAATTTGACAGTCTTTTTAGAGACTGTTATTTAGACTTCTAAAAATGCCCTCCTCCCTTCTAATTTTTTTTTCTATTAAGCTGAAACCAATATCCAAACCTTACTGTATTTTGGAATTGCAATGAGAGAATTTCCTGCTAGCAAACCAACAAAAGTTACATAGGATCAGGTAAAGGATAAGAGATGACCTCTTAGGGATTGCTGTTAAGATTTGTGCTCCTGACCAGCAGTCTCTTCATGACAGTGCATCAGCTGCTATTAGAAAAAACCACAGATAACTGCCACACACTTTAGAGTGTGCTGGAAATAAAAATAAGCAACAATACTTGAAGAAATCTGATACAAGGCCTCGGAATTTTACACACAAAAGTTAATAAATATCCCCTGCATATATATCTCACCAGTTGGGCAAACATCATATGCCTTGTAGTTGTACATCCTTCAGAAGGGATGCATACAAACAGAAAATGCTGTCATTGATTTAGGCACACCAGTTGGTAAATATATATCAAGTGTTCCACAAGAGAGTTCTACTACTATCTGCACAAAAAAAAAAATTTTAAAAAAATCATTTTTTATGATGCTTTACAGTCAGGTGGCAAATGGCATATGAATATTTTTTCCCACCCATATTGTAAAAAAGTATTATAGCCACAAAATCCTGCACATTCAAGCACTGCAGCTTCTAAAGCTATGCAAACAGAAATCTTGCAAGTAAGACAATCAGAAGATAAAGGGACAGATGGCATTAGCAGTTTAGCATCACTGGGGCTTACAGTAACCCCTTCCTTAATAGAGATCCCTCACATCTCATCCTATCTCACTGCATCTTTTAAGCATCTATTAAATGACAAAGCAATTCTCATTATGCTCTTGGCAAATCTTCCCCATCAAATCAAGTCTAGTATTCCCTGTAGTAATCAAAAGTTATCTTTCCAAGCCTGGATTCACCAGAACATTTGTCATACATAAGAGACACCCTAGATTTTCCTGATGAGTGTAAGTCACCAAAGCCAAATAAATTGCATTACATTTGTTTTGTACTTCTAACTCCATCACTCAGCCCTGCCATTAATTTCTGCCACAACTGAGATGTTCCACAAGTCAGCATTTTCCAGTTACAATATCCTTAAAACAAGCCCACAAAATAACAATAACAATGAAAACCTCAACCAAAAAATACATTTTTACACCAATATGCTTGCCTTGCTATCATTCACATGAGACACACTTACTCTTCTTTCATAAATTTCAGCAATGCCTGTTCAAGAAGAAACTTTGAGGGAAATAGGGCAGAATTCTGCTGGAAAACAACTGTGCAACAAACAGTGGCACTTCAGAGCTGTACATATCTACTTTTGCTAAGCAAAGCATGAGAAAGGTGTGTGCCAAAGCACAGCTATTAAAGTTGGTTTTGGTAATCAGGTAATGAAAGGTTTTATTTTATATGAATGCATCATTCTTGACATTTAGCTGTGTGGTTTTGTTCTACCATCAGGTTCCACAAATCCTATTCAGAATTACTGAGCACCTCATGCACTGGCTTCAGCAATCAGGGTTTTACAATTAATATTTCTGAAACATAGTGTGCTCTAATCACTTTAGAAACTTCTTGCAAAATAAGTGGCAAAAGCAAAATGAAATGTACAACTGAGTTCTAAGTTCAACAGTTACCACAAACACTTGTCAGAAAACCTTCACACAGTTCCAGAGCATCCTGGAGCAAAGACTGGAAGTCTTATACAGTCACCATTTGAGTGGAGTAAATGAACATATGGCACAAAAGTGATAAGACAAAACAATGACTGCTCTTCATTGTGCTTCTGAACTACTTTCTCCTGAAGCAGCCAGCCAGAAAGACACATTTTCTGTGTTAGTTTTCATAGGCACTGACTGATTCAACATTTTGTACAACAACACAGAAGAAAGTTAACTGTGCAGATGTGTCTTGAATCCACAGGTATCTGAACGCATTGACTTATCAAATGCTTAGAAAACTTCATTTTTTTACAATATTTATAGGTCCCAAAAAATGAGTTTATTCAATATGCATATTCCTAAACAATGTTTAACATTCAACAACACATCAGAAGTTTCAGGAGTTGTTTTTTTTTTTTTTGAAAAGAGCATCCATTTTTCTTTCCCACATTCAGCAGTCAGCTATGGATACTTCCAGCACTGTGCTCAGCACCCTCCTCTCTGAGCAGCAGAGTTCAGCACATCCCATCATCTTACTGACACTGCAGATAATTACTGCAGCCTTGCTGAGAGATCTTGACTGCAACCACATCCTGCTGTACCCATGGAGAGAGTCCGTGCAACTCCCTGAATGCTGCCCACCTCAGAAGGCAGCACCTTCCAAGGCCTGTCTAGCAGGAACACACATCCTTGACTTCCCTGGACTGAGGATCTGGCTCCTGAAGATGTTTGCTCTGTTGTTCTGTTAACATCATCAGGAATCACACAGGTGAATATTCACACCAGGTCCTAGCACACACAGTTGTGATTTTAGCAACTTATACTGGCATACCAAAGATAAGAATAGTCCTATAGTCAGGTATTAAAAGGGAAAGAGTATATCTAGATGATTATGAACACGTAGTAATAATGGGACTATTCATATCAGACTTCAAGGAAGAAAAACCTTCTGCAATGCTAACACAGATTTTTGTCTTGTAAATACCCATCTCTGCTTCCACAAGTCAATTTTCATGCACAAATCTTTCTAGACTCAAGAGCTATAAACAGCTTTCTTGAAAAGAAAAAAGTCCTCCCAACAGCCTACTTTTATCATGATTACACAGCCACTTGGTGTAAACATTCCAGAACACATTCCATTATCAAATTCTTGAGAAGATTTGTAAAACAAAACAAAACAAAAGCAAATGACTTTCCCAACCTAGTAGTTTAGTGTTTCCTCACAAAACCATGACTATGCTATTGGTCCCTGAAAATAATTTCTCTCTCTGAAGAGTACTGCAGCATAGACAAACTAAAGCTCCACAAACTATTTCTAAGGTAAAACTTTCAAATTTAATACCAGACAAGAAGAACTTTCTATAATTTCCCAATAAACACATTGCTTTCTAATTTTAAAGACCTACTTGGAAATCATTATGCAGCAACCTTTTCTCCTCAGTGGGATTCAGCAACAGATTAGCAGCAGTTAAAAACCTGAGATTTGTACCCTGGGGTTAAGCAAAGGGAAAAGCCATGCTGGTTGCTAATATTTTGGTCAAATCTGACTTTAAAGAAAATAGGCGGCTTGGGACTTCTGACTGTGATTTCAGTACTCTTCTACATGGGACAAGTTCAGCCTGTGCAATAACAGCACAAATTTTTGATGACAGGTTCTAGAACCATTCTAAGGCTTTCAGCAGGGGAACAGTTGGACATAGAGGAGTCCTGCTGCTCATCACTGCAGCCACTTGTGAACTTGGGTCGTATACAAGTGAATCCCATTTCCTGCTGCCTCCTCTAGCCATTACATTTGGCTTTATGCAAGCAACACCTGCAAATACAATTTTAACATTTGACTGTGAGTATGGCTGAGCAGATTATTGATAACTTGAGCCTTCGGTGTCCGTGAACTTTTGAGAGATGAAAAGGCCCCCCTGTATGAACAAATGTTATGGTTTCCAAACACAAAAAATACTTAGAAATTGTGAGCCTATTGTGAAGGTCTTTAGAAAACTTCAATAGCAAAATTATGAGCAAAACAAACAGGAAGAAAAAAATTCAGAAACAAAAGGGGAAAAAAGGGGAAAAAAGTACCTGAAATAGAATGAAGCAAGCTGTAGGAGAAATTAAATGCAAAAAAAATTAATTAGAAATATGTAAAAAGACCACATTTCCCAAAGAAAACAAACACACACATCCTTCCCCCTTCAAGACCCCCTTGCCCCAGATTTCAAAAGACAGTCTGCACTGAAACAAAGCACCAAGAAAGTCACACAAGTCACAGCAGAGCTAAAACATGCAGTGTAAGGCCTGTGGGAAAGAGCAGATCTGTTCCCCCCTCCCCACTTCCAGTTTTGCAATTTCTCAGAACTGCTCAGTTACATCCCCAGACTCGTGTTTAGATTCTGGCTCTGTCTGTGGCTCTTGCTCACAGCCCTCTCAGATTTCCACAGCTCATTTTTCCCCTCACCATCTCCCTGCCTTGCTATATGTTCTTGCCAACCTAAACGGACTGGACAAACTTTTATGCAGCAGCCACTGGGCAAAATTATTAGTCTCTATAAGATTTAACTACTAATGAATTGTCCAGAATCAAAATTCAGGCAGGTTCAGTATTGCAGTAGACATTGATCTCACCTTTGCCATGGCTACACAGTCATCTAAAAATACATTTGGGTCTAGTTTTTAAAAGAGATCTAAAATATTCAAGATTCCCTTCTATGAACTCCTGTGAAAATCTCTGTATGCTATTATTTTCTCAGGTCAGCAAAAGGTCTAAAATACTGAAATATTTTCTCAGAAGCAGAATATTTTCAGCTTTCTTCCCCCTCTATCTGAATTTCATGTCAAAGTCAGTAATTTTCAATAATTGTGTTTTCATTTTAGAACCTTCTTCTTCACAAAATAACTGAAAAAAGGGATTTTTAATACAAATCCCAAATATTTAATTTTGAAAATATAAAAATGTAAAGTTTTAATAATTTTGGTTCCAAATTGTTTTTTTCTTAAGATAGGTGATAAATGGAAAATCATCCTGTTAGGCAAATGATTTTGCTTTCACTTAATCTGTGTTTTCTACATAACCCATGAATGTAAAAAATTATCAAGATCTATTTTCTTTGTCTACCATATTCTTCAGTAGGAACTGATAATGATTCAGAGTTTGCATAATCAGATTTTTAATTTGCACAGAGGTTTCTGTCTCTTGGGGGAAAAAAAAAGGATTATTTGCGTGGAATACCAAAGGAATACAAACACTAACTTACAAATGCGCAATAGAATTTGGTGAAGAGGAAACTGCAGGGCCAGAAATCCAGAGGACAATGGACCAAGCCTATTCTCTGCCGTGATCCAGCATCCCACCATAGTGCCTGGCCTAAAGTCAGGCTTTGGGTACATCTGGGGCACCAGCCAAGGTCCCACCTTCCCTCAAGCCAACAGAATTATGTGATCATTTGCAACATTTCCAAATAGATAGTCCAGCACAGCAGATTGGGCAGGTTTGTGGTTTTGTGAGGTATTAGGGGCAGAACACCCTCCCTGTCCTCTCTCCAGGCAGAGTCCTGAGCAGGAAGCAGACGAGAGGAAACAGCGGGGCTCACATCAGCACACCCTGCTGAACCCAGCGTCCGTGGGGGTACAGCTCTGTCCCCTCCATGGATTCCTGCCAAGCACGGGGCGCTGTTGTTTGCTGAGTGGGATCAATGGGGGGGGAAGGCAAGTCCATGCACTCAGTAGCAGGGTGACATCACCTTTGGCTAAATTGTGTCCTGAAGCCACCCTTGGGGACAACCACACAGGGCTTCCAGCTCAGCACGGGGCAGTGACACCCGGGGCACACTCACAGCCACCTGCACTTCAGCCACTCCCTCTCTGTTAATCCAATACTTGGGGCAAGGTGAGGACCTGGCTTTAGGGGGAAATGCTGCTTTTCTCAACTGTGCAGAGCCTGGGAAGACACAGCTATCAAATACCTGCTCATCACCAGCTGGTGAACAGTCAAACATTTGGACCGGTAGACAGACCTAGCTTAAACTCATACTACACATGTAAAAATAGTTTAAATTTATACTTCACAATCAGCCATAAAATTCCATTTCTATACTACATGGATATTAGTGACATTGTTACAAATGTAATCATACAGTCAGCTTTACTGCATACAAGTTCCCCACACATTAAATTTACTAAGCAATGACAAATTTCTGGTGCCCAACTGGGAAACATGGACAGAACTTGGGTGTTTACAACTCTTTCTTTAACTATTAGCTAGGGTCAAAGTGCTAATCCATTTTTTTCAAATCTATGAATAAAACAAAAGTACAGTTTCCTCAGGAAAAACTACCCAGTTAACTCAGCCGGTTTCCTGGGCCTGGTTCTTCATGCACTGTTACACAAGACCTTGAAAGGGAGTGAAAAAACCCAAGCCTAAACAGTATGTAAGATTAGTGCTTCATGTTTCAAGCTTGCTTCCAGTCCCCTCTTGTTTCTGCGTAAGTAAAACCATTGTTTCTTAACCAGAAACTAGATTTATATAACTCAAAACTACTGAGGAATAACTCAACATCATTTTGATCAAATAGAAATTAATACAAGAATCACAATAACCTAATATTTTAAACATTTTTGGAACAGTCTGTGTCTAAAATATCTAAGTATATAACTTTTCCTCCCTACAGGTCAAAAGAAACTAGATTTCCTATAATCTAATTTCAGAATTAAAATTTGATGTGTACACTACACAAATAATAATTATGCTTATAGACAATCAGTAGCACATACAAGATTTTGCTAGTAGAGGATAAATTTACAGGCTAAAGTTGCAGCAGAGGCAGAGTGCATAAATCTGCAAGTTTCTTGCTGCAGTTCTAAAGATTAAAATTTAAACAACCCAGAGTGAGAATGAGCAAAGTTTTTATTCAAATATTTCTGTCTGTTCAAATTTAGTCTCCTGTTAAAGCTCTATTAAGAACCTTTCAGAAGCAAACAATGGGCTTTTCAAAAATGAGACAGCAAATCTCTAACAAAGAGAGCCACCTCTGAGTCAAGCAAAGGAAGATTATTAAACTTTATTTTTAATAAATGAAAGTATGAAAGAAATTTTTCTCCTTAAAAATGTAAGAATTCACACATAGCTATCAGTCAGTAAATATCAATAGACTTAATGAAAAGCACATATTAGTTTTCTATTTTTAAATTGGTTCGTATGTGTCTGAAATAACCCAATTGTGTATTTCACAGTTAAAATAACAAAGTGCCTTTGTATATAATTTTTTAAGGTGACTGCCAATTTTGAGAAGTGATTACATTTCACATATATAGAAAAGAGTTATAAAATAAGTTACATAAAGGAACAACTTCTCTATATAGGTAAGGTCTTTCCTGTTTGTATTAAGTCTGAACAAAACTTCCATCTAATACTGTAAAATAAGAGAATACACCAACCTTGAACCATGGACTCAGAAACTACAGCTAAGGAACTGCTTCAGTGCTGCCACTGCTTCATCCTCCTGGCTGGAAAACGACCAAGCTTCTGAACCTTGCCAGTAGCATTTTAAAGCCAGAGGCAGAAGAGGAAAGAAATAGCAAAGAAATAGAGCATCAGCTGCCCTAACAGGGCCTGAGCAATCTACTCTCTTTCATTTCAATGTCTGATTATTTTTTAGATGAAATATCTACACACATGCTGTCACTACAAGCTAAGAAGTTATTACCAGACCTTATGAGTCAATCTTTTTTTGATTGAAGGGAACAGTGAAAAACTTCCATCAGTGTTAGGGCCACAAGAACAGCAGCTGCAGCTGCTCTTGGTCCATCAGTTCTCAGACTGCTCCTCAGAAGGAATCACTGAAGGAAATGATGCAGTTTCTGCCCAAATTCACTACCACACTGGCTTCTAACCAGTTACCAACCACACAAGTGAAAGTTAGATATTTGGGGCCTAGGAAGAGTTTTCCCCAGTTTTGACCCATTTTCCCCATTTGCCAGCTGCAATCTATGAACAGAATGTTGTCCATGAAAGGATCACAAAAGTTGATTAAAAAACCAACACCTGGCCTGCAACACGTACATTAATAAACATGGGAAAATGGTAGGGAGGAATGAAGATGGAACAAATACTCAAGTATTATCCTACTTTTTTGTAAGGAAAAGCCTTTGTGATTAGATTGCAGAACAGCACATATGGATTTTTTCTTTCAATAAAGTAACAAGACTGACAGCTATTTTTAATTTACTTTTCTGTAGTCAATAAGATCACTTTATACCAAGAAGGTGGAGACACTCTGCAATAAAAAATTATGTCAGCCAGTATACAGCATACACAAATGTGCCTGTATAGCATGTGCTATATGATCACTAATGCAAACTAAGCAAGAAACAGAAAAAATTCAGCCTGGGTAATCAAACCTGACACTTCCCAGGTCCTTCAGCAGGATGGGTGCCAAACAATAATATTAAGCTTTGTATACTCTAGGAGAAATTGTTCCACCCCAACAGAGATCTTCAAGTAAGACAGTGTATTATATACATGCAGCTAAGTAGTGGAAGATGTGCTATATTTTCCATTAACAAAACCTTATATATCTTCTTTACTTGCAATTTCAAATGTAATTTTCTATATGCAATTCATTTTTAACTGTAGACCTTTTTTTCCTCCTCTTAGAAACAGCAATACTAAAGTCACTTCCTTTAGTATACAGAAACATCCTAAATTTCTCACTCACTCTTTGAATTCTAATATATATTAAAAATTATTGCAAAAAACCCCCATGTCTAGAATGTAATTCTGAAATTAAATAATTCTGAACAAAACCTGTATTTAGCTGCACTCTCCCAGGTTTAAGTCTACCAGCTGAAATTGGCCTAGAAATGCAGAGAGTGAAAACTAACCTGGAACTACAGATGCCATCCTTTCCTGGCAGCATTTTCTGATTGAAGTCACAGAAGAGTTGAGGTCAAGCTGCAAGCACAGGGCAGAAGCAGCACAACCCCTGCAGTGGAGGCATTCCTGTCCCTACCATTCCACTTTGTTACTGTAATTCTGTGGCTCTTTAATGAGGTCATGCCCCTCCCAGAGCCAAGCAATGAATGCATTTTAGTTGAGGTATGAACTGAAAATGCAATCAAGAGTCATAGGAAAGTGGTTCCTCTACATCCTTAAGTTAATTCCCTTTAGTTCAGTGAGAGCAAGTTATGCACCAGCTTGCATATTATTATTATTATTATTATAACTACTTATTTTATTATTACATCAAATCATATCTACACATCACGTGCATTGTTCAGACTCCAGTTATTGAGGTATATTCAGAAATCAAGCTTACCACATGCAGTTATTGCTGTGCTATGACTAAAAGATTTAAAGTGCTGTAGAGTTTATATAAAATGGTCAAAACCACTCAGCTTGTGCCACAAACAAAAAAGCAGCACAGATTTTCTGGACGATGGCAGCAATCATGCAAAGTTTTTGCATTTCACTTGCAGAAATGGAAAGTAAAGAAGGAGCTCTCTCAGTAACCAGCATTCTCACAGATTCTTTGGATGCAATTAGCATCTGAAGGCACTTGCAGAATTTGCTCAATCCAAAACAAGCTTGTAAACTCTTAAAACCTGGTACAAAATTTGCTCAATCCAAGACAAGCCTTTAAAGTCTTAAAACCTAACACACATTTTTATATTCTTTATTTTATCTGCCTGAAAAGGCTACATTAACACAAACTGGGACCAGGGTCTAAATTAACAGCCACAATAAACTTTAAAAGACAGGGGCCTCTGCAATAGAAGAGGTATATTTTTGCTAAGCAACTCACTGAGCTATAGTTAAAAAAAGATTTACAGCACTGGAAAGAGGACTTCTGACTTCACAATAGACTTTGGAGGATGATTTTTGCTAAATAGCTTACTAGTGCTGATGAAAGCCTACAACACAATATAAAATCTTTTCAAGGTCATGCATTTCAAACCCATAAAAAGCAATCTGGTTAAACCCAATTATCTGTTTACTACTAACTTAATTGCAAACAACTCAAATTTTATATCAGAAAGCTTAAATTTGGGCCTTAAAAATATTTAAAGGAAATTAAATGTACCTCCAACTACTAAGGAAATGGCTAATGCTGAAAGTCCGTGATTTTTTTTAAATCAACTCCAGATTTAATTATTCATACCCTAATAGTTGAACTACAGTAGCAGAATGAAAAACAGACACTACCAAATCCACACAGCATGTAGACTAGGCTTCAGTAAAATCAGAAATACCATAAAATCACACTGAAGGCTCTAGAAATTTGATGTACCACAGGTCAGCAGCAGGAGTAAAATGGTGTTATAGCCTTTTAAACCAGAGAGAACACAAAACCCCTTCTCCACGGCTTGGTTGTCTGCAAAAACCTCTCAACATTTCAGCCAAAGAAAATATTCTGGAAAACATGGCCAGTCCTACAATGATAGAAAATCAATGCAAAACAAAGACTTAGGGAACTACTGCAGTAAAGTACTTTTCTCTTTACACAGAATCATGCTGTAAATTAGAGGGAGATACACAGGCGAGCACCTGGGCTGCAGAAGCATTCTCAGTGTGATGCAGATGCTTGGAAACATTTTATCCTCTTTGCTACTCCTCACTTTACTGAAAGCATGCAGGACAGAGTGATGTTACTTCAAAAAACTTCTTTGTGCAGAATACTGGTCAACATTGCTCCATATCAAGTATCCTCATGGAATCTCAAAGGAAAAAAAGCCCAGAAACCTTATGGGCAGTGTGAGCATTTATCTCACTAACTGAAATGACTCAAACCCCAAATAGCCTGTAGATAACTTAGAAAAAAAATTAATTAATGACCTAAAGACTCTCCCATTGAAAAAAAAACAACCAGGGAGAGAGCATCACAAGGAAGAAAATTACAGAAGATGTCTGTATGTGTCCAGCAGTGCCTGTAAAAAAAATATTCTATTAAAGAAAATGTCTTTTCCATCATGCTGCCTGGCAACTTGCCTAATTACTGTGGTAAAAAAGAAAAATGGATGCAAAATGATCCTGCACAGCTTGTAACTCCCTGTAAGCTCTTTCTAATGTGAAAATTTTATTTGCTCTAAACAAATGCTAATTTCACAGCTAAAAAATGTCAGGGATTGCTGAGAGGTTAACAAGATATACTTTAAGCAATATTTTAATATATTTTATTATAGCAAGACAGTAATTACATTTTATTAAGATAAAAGCAGTAAATCCAAAGTTGCACTTTTTATGGACTTATTCCCCTAAATATCCATAGTAATTCTGCAATAATTATCTCAAAGTCTTACCCAAATAAAATTCCAAGTGGAAGTTGCTTCATGTCCATCTCCCATAGTGTTTGGTTCTGATGCCAAGAAAAAGATTTCATGGTAAGACACTAACATGAGCTGATTTAATTTTCGATTCTGCTTATGTTTTTTGGGAGGGTTTTGTTTAATTGAAAAACCCTCAAAAGCCTCCTACTCCATCCTGCACTTCTTTCTTCTTGGTCTGAACATGCTGCTATGTCCATTCAAAAGATTATCTGCTGGTTTGAGCATCCAGTCAGTTCCATAATTTAACATTAAGCCTATTTAACAGATGGTTTAAACCAGGGTCTTCAGTGTTTTAGCCATCATCACAGAGCAAAGCAGTGAACAGAAGAAAAATGATGATATAATCCTGCAAGTACATCCACAGAATTTAACACACTTTTAAAGTTCCCAGTTAAGTTTAACAGCAGGCAGGCAACCAAGTATGCAAGTCTGAAGTGAAACAGGTAATTCTGACATCAATCTAGTAACTCTGGCATCAAACTCTATTTTTTTCCTTCTCCTTAAAGTGAGAGAATAGATAACAGTAGCTACATACACTTCCATTACAACTTCTGATACAAACTTGAGATGTAATGAAGACATTGACAGCTTTACTTAATGGAATTCACCTTGAGGGCTGTTACAGGGTATCAAGTTGAACTTGTCTCTTCTACTGCTGGGGAAGAATGATGTATAACAGCAGTGCAGAAATTACACTTGCTCTGTATCCTGTCTGCATCCCATTTTATTAATTCTGTCAATGAGAAACAGATGCTATGTTTGGTTTTCTCCTGACAACAGTTGAATGGGGGAAAGCAACAAGCTTGAAGACTGCTCAAGAATGTTTAATTTCTTTACAAAATGGGACACTAAAGGACTCAGCCTGAGTGCACAGTTGCAGAAAAACAAAATACCTATCAATTCCAGTAAGTTTAGGGCTGTTCCCTAAATCATATTCCCATTGTCCTGCACAGTGACAATGACACACAACAGACATGAGGAGCATTACTGCCACTGTGCCACCTCCCAAATGTCAGCCATAAAACCAGCAAGGTGCCCACTGAGTTATTCACTGCCTGCAATGTGCTCACATTGGCAAGTACCATTCATAGCAAAGCAACAAGCAGCTGGATTTCTCCTTGCTCCCAGGTTTCAGGAGCATGGCTTTCCCCCCATTTTTAGTTGCTATCTATAATAGGTTTATACAGATTAGCTGCATTAATGTTGTGTCCCTGATAAGCTGTGGTGCTGTGTAGCTAATCACCTCCCTCCTTTCCATGACCCTTCTTCAGTATGAGTTGTTCTTGGGTTTGTTTGATTTATTTTAAATTGCCCCACTCCCTGACCTTACAGGCCTATTGATCTCTTCACATTTCAGGAGGCAGCTGTAGAATGTGTAGCAGGCTGTTAGTTGCCTTGTTGCATCTGAAGAAATTGATGGTTCTGTTACTGACTGAATCAAACATAATTCCCATCTTGTAGCTTTCAGTGACCATTACCAGATTTTAAAGGCTACACAGCTAAATCAGTGGCTCTGTTTATTATATCCAGAACTGGTGTTGAATTAGAAGCAAACAAGAAAATACAATGACTCTGGTCCCTATGGGTAGATTTTCTTACATCACTCTTCCCCAATATGCAGGTCAAACCTGGTTGTACTAGTCAGTATTAGTCAATTTGAGGGAATGAACAGATAACAATAAAAACTTTCCCACCTTTCATAACTGTAAATTACTAAGGAAAACAGTATGTATTAACGTATGGATTAATTCCTTCTATACCAGACCATGCCTGTCAATTTTGGAAAGTGCATGAGCAGGACAGAAAGTGGAATCAAACAGATCTAGTGATATTAAGTAATTTCTGAGGTGAAGAACACAGAGTACCAGCAGTACAAAGCAGCTACATCACTACTACAAACCACAGTGAAAGAACCATAGTGTAAACTACAGACATTTCATTGCAGAGATAAAATTATTCTCTGTAGGTTTTGGGAGGGTTCAGTGTCATCTAGGAGATATGAGCACTCTCTGTTCTTGCTGAATATCATTTTGTACAAAATAGCGATGGAAAGGATTTTCCTCATTAATGAGCCATGATGGGGGGAAGAATGAAACTTAAGCCAGCTAATTTGTCCAGGATCATAATGTTCTTCATTTTTAGGTCATTTGAGTTCCATATTAATTCTAGAAAAATGGAGACTTTGCAATCCCCCTGCTCCCTCTCTTATTACATATGTAATTGTAAAAGCTACCTTGCTGTAATAAAACATTCATCTCTGTACTTCTTATTATGGGATCACAGACTCAGGGTGATGGATGACCATGTGTCAGAGCACATTTCCACAGCACACCATAATATCACTGAGTCATCATCTGGAATATGAAAGCACAAGTCCAAAACCTTAGCTAGACCACAACTTTTTGTTTGTTTTAAACCTACAGTAAAGTAGCTTCTCAGCAATATCTTATATAGAAATACCTGAGAGGTTATTTAGGCTTAGTCATAACCTAATTGAATAATTCTGCATATATACAAAGACCTGTAACTATCTTCTGAAATGTGCCTTCCTTGCAGTGTAAAAGGCAGAATTAATTATACCCAGGAACAGTAGTACATGACATGGGTATAAACACTCTGGTGATTTAAACAAAAAGGACTGGAGAGATTCTACTTCATTGCAGTTGATATGACAGTACTTGCTTTGTAATGCACCAGTGACAGAAATTAGTACACTTCTTAATTTCTCTGAAGATTTATCAAGGTAGTTTACATCAACTACAGGCCTGCAGAAAAAAAAATGGCACCTATCTTCAGATGGTGTTAAAGTATACATTTCTAATGTGGATTTTTACTTTTTTTTTATGTGTTGTGTTGTCCAGAATAGTCACAGTCTACCAACATGTCTAGAAAATAGATTTACCTATTGACAAGAGCTACTTACAACTGGGTTTAGATTAAAACAAAAAATTAAAACAAAACCTCAAACAACCAAAAAAAGATCTAAAATTTAATCTGTTATGTATTTAATTGCATATGCCTAATCCATATAAATATGCACAAATCAGTCTCTCATACACACTACTAAGACAGAATGTGCAAATCTCCCACAACTCTGAAAAGAGAAAACAAATTGCAAAATCGTACCCTGTTGATTCTTATAAAATGGAGGGTTTACAGTGGGAAATCTCCATCTTTACATCACGACAGTCAAAATCAACATCTCATTAACATCAGTGGGATGGTGTTGCTTTGCCAGTCTATGTCTAAATTGTACATGTATACCCTTTACAGTATATTTTCTCTTCATCCAATGTAATGTGAAATTATGAGTTTCACTTACCCTTTAGTGTGTACTCTGTTATAGGGCAACACTAATATTAGTTAAAATTTTTAAAAGTATTGGAATTTCTAAGCATGTAACATTTTCAGAGATTCATCAACTTCATATATAACAATTGGATGACTTTCTTTTAGGTTAAGGCTAAAGAAATACATGGTAAAACATTTATTGTTCATAAGCACGACCTAAGAATGGCAAACTAGTTATTTCTTATAATTCCACAAAAACATGATATTCATAATTCTAACATGTATGAGTCTTTAAAAATTCAAAACACACTGATTTCCATAATATTTTACAATTCCTATCATAGTTCACCTGAGCAAACAAGGCAGGAGTAACCTTTTGTAACCTGCAACTTTTATTTGTATCCAATGTCTGCTTTAGTTTTTAAGTAACCCTACAATGCTCTTTCCCTAGATACATTGTTTCTTACTATTTTCCTTTAGTTCTGATCTATTAAATTAATTGTTGCCTTTAGCACAAGCATCAGAGTTAACAACAGATCAGCATGCACCTGACATCAGGCAGGGGTAAACACAGACAGTCATTGGCCACTTCTAAAATTAAAGTAATATAAAGTGCAGATGGTGAAAAGCACTTCTTGCTGGTGCCACAGGTCCCTGTGAAGAGGTGGCTGTGCTGTACATCAGCAACTGCATCTCTTACAATTAGGTGTGGACAAAACCTATTCAAAACAAAACTGTCCCACGTTTAAGCACACTCAGTTTAAACATCATCTGAAGTGATGTAAGACACAGGCAGATGTGTTGTGCTCTTCGTTCCCTTCAAATGTATCCAAGAAGTGTTCTGGGCATAGCAGGGCAGACTGCTCTGACCTCTGTAAAGCAACTATTTTTACTCCAACTGACAAAGCCAAAATACACCTCTGACAGAAGTGCTCATGTCTTTCCACTGAAAATGGAAAATAAAGAAAAAGTGCAGAGGATTAGCTCAGATGCTATGCACACAATATTTTTATGCTGTAGTTGCACAAAGCTAGACAAGCTGAATACTCACAAAAGTATAACCTGTATGTTTCCTTTGGCCTTTGAAACTACTTTGAACTATTCTATTTTGAACTTTCTGCCAGAACACCTGTTTCTTTGTCCTTGTTCTCTGGAAGATACTAGCAGAAAAATGTCACTTGTACTGATAAATCTGTGCCAGTTTTAAAACTTAGGTCTAATGAAACTGTAGAAAAACACAATCAGGAACAGAAAAACCTGGGTATCTAAAGAATGTCTTTCTATTTTCAGCAAGTACTGGCAGTCAACAATATTCAAAGACAGCAGTTTTCCTATAAGGGGACAGCACAAGGCCTCACAAAACTCAAACATCTAAAACCAAAGCTAAACATTGTGTACACTGCCTATCATCTGTAAGTCAGCAGATTTTCCACAGATAATGTGTAAGCATTTCTAAAAACAAGAGGAAACAAGATTTCAACATGTCACACAGAGGACACGTGGAATAATGTCAGGGAAAGAATCCACATCTCACAGTTTCTAAATCTTACATTCAGTACATTAAGCCTCTTCAGAGTTTTTGAAGAACCAGTTTAACATAAAGACAGTCTAAATTAAGTAAATTTCACTCCCCAAAACTTAATTAAAAATTACATTTCACTGTTTTATTACAACAAGGAGTAAGAGAGAGAATGAAGGTTCCGTACACAAAAGGGAAAAAGAACAAGATTGTATTATTATTTTGCCTTTGTCTCAAGAACAACAGATTTTTTCAGAAGTCAGATTTATAGCAAAGAAAAACAAAGAATTGTGAAGTTAACAATGGAGCCAAATTAATTTCTGAAACCAGCCAAATCTTTCAAACAGGATTTACTAAGGAAAAGAAAGCATGCTACACAGAATGCTATCTCAAATAGGGATTAGAAATAGGAAACTCATGTAAATTCTACTTTTCTGTAGAGACAGATTGAACAGTAACCAGAGATCTGCCAGTTCTATGAGATGTCACCATAAAAGTGAGAAAAAGTATAACATGTCTCAAGGAAAAGTATTCCTCTGGTGATGTGACACGTGAAAACCCTTGCATTTCTGATTCTAAAACAGTACACTGAAGATAGTTGAATCAATAAGGACCATTGTAATGCTATCTATATTTTTTTCTCTTTCAGTGTCCAGCAGTGAAGAATGAAGAATACATTGGTGATCATTAATAGGTAAAAATTCAGGGATGTGAAATATTGGTAATGTTTGATACAGTTATAAACAAATTTCTAATACTCAGGAACAAAAAAAAAAATCTCTACTAAAAACGAAACATGTCTTATTCCCCCATGTATTATCTTCCCCCCCGCCCCAGAGTGTTTGCTATCCTCTCTTGATGTTTCTGAGAAAAAATGAAAGATTTGCCATACAAAGAGTAGTTCCACAGACATTTCCAAGAACACCTTAATCTTAAGAGGCCACAAATAGAGTCTAGCAACAGTTTTACAAGTATTAACAACCTTTAACCTTTTGCAAATTCTACTGGTTCTGAGAGTTGGAATGCAACACCAGCTTATTTGAAGGTTTTGATTGGCTGACTACTTGACTTCAAAAGTAAAAGGCAGATTTATGTCAGACATTAATTTATTATTTCCTTTATTTAAAACTTCATATTAAAAAATCATGAAAATAGTTCCAGAGAGAAAAACCTAGTCAAAAGAAACTATTTTGGAATCAAGATCTGTGATAAACCAGTTGCATGTGGCAAAGCAGATAATACCTGCGCCCTTAAGTAATTCAGAACTAGCTGCTCATCTTATCCAGAGGGGCACTTCCTCCTGTTTCAGACTTGCACTAAACCTTGGAATCAGAGTTTTCTTATTTCTAAATCAATACTATCATCCCAGAGGGTCCTACACTGTTTTTGTAGCAAATAACCAGATACTGTTTGGTGCCAAATACTAGCAAAAAACCACTGACCAGCATAAGCCACATGACAGTTGGCTCTGTCTTCAGGCAAAAATATTTGCAGTCCCCACCGGAGCCCATCTGTGGCAGGAAAAGAGAATCACTGCACACACCTTAGAAAAATGCAGCCATCACTACAGTACTTCCTAATAGCAAACAAAAACCTCACGCAGAAAGCAATTAGGACTTTTGAGTTCCTCATGCGCTCCCTGTTGCAAGACGTGCCAGGGACTCCTGAGGCACTTCAATTTTAGAAGTTTATTTCTACTGAAAAACTGTAACTGGGGAAGATATCTATTATGCACCATGCAACCAGATTACAGTTACACTCAAGAAGAAATGAAACTACTAGTTGTTAATATTTTCCAGAACCACAGAAAACAAATTACTGACATTTTGTCCACTTATTAGGACCCAAATCTACTTTATCTAAGTTGTTCAGGCAACACTCCTGGAACACCATGACAAGACAATGGGATAAAGTTTCTATTTGCTGAATAAGTTGGATTGCTTCTTCTACCTAAGCCTTAATGGAACACAGATTCTTCCACAGTCAGATCATTCTGTAACAGTCATTCCCTGGAGGACATATGCTTAGCAAAGAGGAGGAACAACAACAAACAAAACACCTATGTGCAGGTTAACATTTATTTCTCTTTACTAAAAAAAAAACATTAAGAGTAGCATTTTGCAACAGTAGACACCGAAAAAACTAGTTCAAACAGCAAAATATTTTCTTGGTTCAAAAAAATCTATGCACAGAACTCAGCTTGTGTATGTGCTTCAGAAATTTCCAAGAAATGTCAAAATTTGTTTCAATCACATGTGGCAGTGTAATCCCAGTAGTTTCATTTTCCTGATGATACACTGTGGGGGATGGATAGGGTATGAAGATGGACAATGAAAACAGTTACCAATTTCCCATGCAATACAGAAAAAAAAAGTGCAGCATTCTTTATAATTTAATGTTGATGTAATAGACTCTAGATGAACAACTTCTAACATACGTTTTTCTTCCAAGGTTCCAGCAAATTACAGCAATCTTAATTCTCTTAGAATAAAATACAGTCAGTCAGGGACTTTATTGCCCGTGGCCAAAGAGATGAGATGGAAATCTGTGCTGTATAGGCACTAAAGATAGTGACAGATGACACAGAGAAAAACATTTACAGAAAAATATTTAAAAATCTAAGTCACCTATTTGGGGCTGTAAAGTATAACTTTGTTCTTAAAAATTTAATCAGGTCAACAATATTGGAGAAGTATATATTTCTTACACAGTTTAATCTACATACCTGTAGGTATTCCTGTCTAGGAGACCAGTAGGAATTGCCCTCTGCTGATTGTGCTTTATCTAAGTCACCCATTAGCAACTTAAGCTTCTGAAGTTATGAATAATATTTCTGTACAGTCTCAGAGAGCTAATAGTACTTTTGGCCAAAGGATTATTTAATATTTTATAAGGAACATAATACAAATAAAAATAAAGAACCCCTTTCATGCCTTGAATTACTAAAAGCTACAAGGATTCACATGGTATTTTTCAAAGTAATAGAGCACAAGACTGATGCTCATGGCTCCATTAGAGACATTTATATGCAAAATACTGCTTTTTCCAATCATGAATTTCTTTTAAGATTCATTATTGCCCTATAGCACTTTTGTCTGAAAAGAGACTCTGGGGAGATGACACTTTCTTTGGTTAGCATTGTTGTAGCTGACAGAATGCATAAAAGGCAAACTACTTTTTCTCCAGCTTTCAGCCTGAGCCAATCAAGTGCAGAAGTTCTCAGCCTCTTCTTATATTGGATTCTGGATTTTGAAGTTTACAGAATAATTGTAGCTTTCCAGCACAGAATCGTTTTGTCACATAGCCCATTCTAGCTCACATAAATGCTACTGGTGCCCTAAGTACCATTAACAAAAAAATCTTGATCTTTGCACTGTAGACATGTCAGCCTGATTAAAATCATTGCATATTGTTAGCCTTAATGCACATTTCATTATGAATAAATGATCCCTGAAGGCACCCCACACTTATCTTCCCATCAAAAAATAATTTATACTGGGTAACACTTTTTTTCTTCTTTCTTGAGGTGGTATTATAGACCCTTGCCTGGATTTCTGGGCCCTGCTGTGTTAAACACTCATACACAAAGCCAGTCTTGTACTGAAGAGCTTACAGAATATTTCATTTTATTTTTAGTCAACTGAACAGAGAGACTGGAAAATACGAGTGAACATCATGATAAGCACTGTTTAATCACTGTAATGTCTTTACAGATATCACGGCAAATAAGAGTTTCAAAAGGATGGGCTTGAAAGGAAGAAAAGTGACCTCAAGGGATATTTAGAGACAGCTTTTTCTAAACACAAGGAAAGGTAACACAAAAGAGGCTTGTTAGAAAGCTTGATAAATATACTACCAAGAGTCTTTGCTCATTTGTACTTCAGAATAAAAACTAAAAGCAAGTGAGGCAATAAATAAGCCAGAGTAGACCACAGTTAAGGAGCTGGAAAGATCCTGTCACTGGTGTACTTCAGAGGCAAGCAGGAGAAGCATGCAGGGTGGCTGACTCAAGAGCCAAGCAAATGACCTTAGCAGCAGAATTCTGCATTGATGTCAACTGCACAAAATTGGATTTAAGGTTCACAGAGGAGGAGGATTTTCTCAGAGTGAGGGAGAAGTCTGGAATTTAGAAAGCTTTTTTGGTGATACTGTTTCTGGTTTTCTCCAGTTCAATGCAAGGCACTGTGACAAATGCTTAAATGTAACAGCATTTAACATCACCCAAGCGTTCAACACTTTTAAAAAACACAAGCAATTATTTCACTAACAGTGGCACTTCTAGCTACACCTATACTGTCTCTTCACCCCTCGGTCATCAGGTCTTATAAAAGCCCCATGGCTTGAGAAGCCACCTAGAAAATAAAGGTCTAAAAGGTCAAGATGATGTAAGTACCAGAAAGATACTTCATAATATCCTGGGACAGAAAAAGAGGCAGAGTTGAATAGGCAGTGTAATGTGGCCCAAATCTGCACACAGTGGACACCTGAGCTGGCATCAGCTCAAGCTAATGCAGCCTTGTGGTGTGGCTCAGCCCTGCGTGGACACAACAAAGTTAACACAGCCCCAGGGGCAGCTGACAACCTCTGCCTCTCTGCTGCTCTTCCACCTTCCTGACAGGCTGAGACAGCCCCTGCCAGCTCAGCAGTTCTGTGCTGCACTCCTCTGCTCTGTTAGGCACCACCAGCCAGCCATTCTCACCAGTAACTGCAGCCATCTGGTTCCCTTTTCCAGGCCTCCACTGAAAACATTTCTGACATCAGCACTGTCTCCATAGCACCCAGAAAACTTCAGTGATTTTTTCCAGAAAGCAAACCAGAGCAGAAAACTGGACAAATTTAAATGCAAGATGACATTTAATAATTTAATAAACTACTCTAAATGGCAAAAAGTAACTAACTATGTGCAAGACAATTTTTCGCCTGTTCACAGAACTTTTGACCTGGCCTCTGTGAATCTGTACCAGAAAGGATTGATTTGCACTTTTTCCTGCCTGCTGTGTTTTCATGGTATCTTTTCCATGTGTCACTGGCACATCAAGCAGCCCTGCACACTCAAACCAAGGAACTGATGCAGCTAAAAACTGTGTGTAGCAGCACTGATTTTCATAATCTTGAAACTGAGCATGGTCTGCATCCCCAAATTGCTGCATAGCACCACAGCACACCACATGCAGCTGACTACTCTGGAATCTCTATGTGACTACTTGTAGATAAATTGGTAAAGGGGCAAAAAGAATACCTAAATGAAACTCAATATTACCTGCTATTCTGCCAGTTGGCAGCCTTATTATTCATATTCCACTGCATCCCTTTCTCTGTTAGAAGGACCTCAGCTTTCAGATACATCCTCTTGAAAGAATATGCAGCTTTTGCCTCTGCTTCTACCAGTTTTCTTAAATTTCACTCTCTGCTGTACCCAAAGAAGTTATTTCCTTGCTGCTCAGGTTTATTCCATTTTCTCTGGCCACCAGTCCTCTGTGGGTCTGCTTTTCCTTGAGAATGACAAGACTCATCCATTTGAAGTAGTATTAAACTATTCAATCCAATGTAACTTATATGGACTCTGCCTCCTACTGACAGTTATTATCCTGCTGCTTCCTCTCAAGCCTTCAGTTTACTGCAGCACATTCAGAACAGTCTCAGTAAAGCAATCCTACAGCAGGTGCAGTTTTTCTAAAAATGTATCCTGCAGGATCCTATAACAGTCACTCTCAGAAAATTCTACTCACACAAGAGAAAAGACATTTTGGAAAGGCAGACAAAGTTAGTTACTAATATCTTAAAGCACAGAATACAATTGAATTTATTAAATACCAATGCTAGTAACTATCTGTGTTTTCTAGAGCACATTTGACAACACGTATTTTCAAATTAGAAAGAACATTAAGCACTAAAGCAGAAGATTTCCTTCCATATTAGATTATTTTGAACTGTAGCTTAAACATTATTCTCACAAGTTAAATAAATATTAGGATACCAAACTGCTTGACCTTGTTTCATTACAAGTACTGTGCAGCACATAGAACTATAGAAACTGTAGATATCTGCCTCCAAGCCAAATCCCAGTGACAGCACAGTAATGTTCAGCACAAGCACTTCTTGGGGACTCCTTCATAGTATTCACTTATGAAAAACACCCTTTTGATAGGTATCAGAGTAGATTTTTTTTTTCCTTTTGCCTCATGTAAAATTCTTGCTACACTGCTCTGGGTGTGTACCCTTCATTACCAGGTCACTTCTCACCTTCATGCCTGTAATTGGAGAATAATGATGCCATAATGGGCTCACAAAGTCAGTGAGGTGCAAGCTGAATCAAATTCAGTGTATTAGCCTCACCAAATTAAATTTTCATTTGCAGAAGGACATTCAAGGGATACAGATGTAAAACAGAGCTAAGTTATCCACCCACCCCAAAAGTGTGACAAAAGCTCGGTCCTATCACAAGCACACTAAATAGTCTTTGTCCAAAATAAGGCCTGTGAGTGCTGTGAGATTACTTTAGCCTTTAGATTCTTTCTTCACAAAGACTGAAGATACTAAAATAACTGTAAAAAAGAAAGTTTTTTAAAACATACCCTTTCCCAACCTCATATACTTACATGAACCTTATGTACAAGCCATAAAAGACAGAGAGAAAGCACAGTGACCCAATCATGTGCCTGGGAAAACAGCTTTTGAAACTACAGAGCATGGCCAGGCTCTGATTTGCAATTCCAGTGTACAAGTTCTACAGTTAAAAAATAAATGAGCCATGAGATGAAACATTAGCAACTGCTACATGGAATTGGTATCAGTAAGTATAGAATCTATATTATTAGTGCATACATATGCAATAGTAGAAGGACAAACTCCAGAACTCTGTGCCCAGAGCTAACAAGGAACACAAGAATACTTCTCAAAGCCTGACCAAAAGCTTCCATATTTGACACCAACAAAGCAGAATAATGTCATATCATCACAGTTCAGTAAGAAGTAAAATACAGCCTCCATTCAAGCACCCAGCCATAACAGAAGCACAACGGAGGGACCCATACCTGGCGCTCACAGAGCAGTGCCTGTGTTTATGGGCTGTTCTCTTCAGGCAAGTTTTTTCAATCTCTACAATCACCATATTATTCTACCTTATCAATTTTTTTTAAGCCTAGAATTTGCTCCAGCTAACACTAGCAACCTAGAAATAGCATGATGCCTTAAGTTTCTCTTTAATGAAAGATCTGTAAAGCAGTTATTTCAACAACTTATCTCTATCACCTCTATGTGAATATCTCTGAATCTTACTGCTCTGAGAGTTATTGACTCAAATGCAGCCATCTGCAGTTTATTTTCATTTGTTTATCAGAGGTTCATTCAGCTATTCTATAAAAACAACACCAGCATGGAGACAGGTATCCCATACTTCCTACATGGAAGTTACAGTATTATTGTTTGCTTATCCTGGATTATTCAAAGTCCTTATTTCAACTGTGCAAGCACAGCACAATAGAAGTACAGTGTGTGCAAAAACATAGCTCTGTTTTGGTTTGTTTTGTCTTTTCCCCTCAGAAGTCCACAGAAAATTATTGGTTTGTTTCTTCAGCTGTAGCAATTAATAATTCATTCTTCAGACACAGTGATTTTTAAAGGACCAAAGACAAAGCCAAAACATTGCACAAATGGACACTAAATTAATTTCAAACAAAAGGAATTATTCAAAAACTGAAATGAAAATCTTCTACAGTAATCTACAATAGTAAGTGACATAACCAGCCAGAAAGTCCACATAAATCAATATTACCACTCTGTAACAGCTCTGCCAGTAAAAAAGATGGCTGATGTCTGACTTAAAGAAGTTTTTTTCCAACACAAAACGTTCATTTTGTCCATATTGCTACTATGTTAACATAGGACTCAACACAGCTAAATCAAACTCAGTAGGAATTACACCATTGATTACAGTGATAGAGAATCAAAATGTTTATCCCAGGCTCTAGGTCAGAAGGCAGCAAAACTCTAGAAGCAGTGGTGGTATCTCAGAACTCACAATATTACTAACAATATCTACAGTAAATTTTAATTAAAGCATTTTCTTCTGGTAGCTTCCCAAACACATATGATAGTTCTGCACTCTTATAAACAGCATTTATAACTTTCTTTCACAAAAGTTTTTACTTTAAATAAACACATCCAGAACTGAAATGCAATACTTATTTTCACTGTGAAATCATAGAAAATTGTTTGCCTGCAAATACCAGAGGGCTCAACCCTGTCTTACTCTTCCTCTGTGTTCTGGGTGGCAGTTTTCGGGTACTGAACCAAGTGGGGGGTGCTGTACAGCTTTTTCTTTTTCTTGGAAGCGTTATTACTGCCCTCACAGCATTCTAAGAATGTCATGCTTAGCTACAGAGACCAGATTTTCAACAAATCAGTTCAGTTAGGCACAAAATCAAAATGGACAAATCTTCACAAGAGCTCAGAACAGTCAGTGCCAACCTCTTTTGAAAATCTGCCCCAATTATAGATGCCAAGTACTTGAAAACCTGGCTCCAAGCTCTTAAAAATCCATTTTCATATGCTCAAAACCAACACTGCAGTCACTAAAGGGACTCCTGACACCATTTTTCTACCAGGGGAGGAACAAGGCAAGAGGCAACCTAAAACAGACAGAGTAAATGTACTGAATAAATCTACTTTAAATGACAAAGCTTACTACTACTACATTTACTGGTACCCTCAGTTTTGTGTTTAGCCCCTTTTTTTTATTTAGAGATTAGCCTTTCTGAGCTAGAACAGAGTACATCTTTCTTTTGTCAGTTCCTCACTGATATCAGCTTGAGGCATTGCCAGAGACAGCAGATAAGAGCCAGAACAATGGGCTGGCCTGAAAGCAAATGTAGCAATCCCTCACACCTTAATTTTCCTGTGACCAAATTTGGTTCAATGTATGCAAATTAACCAAGTTTACACATCATGGGAAACAAGACAAAACCAGAATATTCATCCAACTGTTAATTCAAACAGTTGCAAAAGAGAACATAACCATTTGCTATTTTTGTGGGCTAGGATGGTATCACTTAGTTTAACACACGCTGCAGAATTCACTTCCTAAAAAAACTGTTGTGCAAAATGAGGTTGAATTATACATTTTGAAGCCTTCACAGCTTTGAACTTTAATATAAAATATGAAATACCAAGGCCAAAATTCTGCCTTCAGCACAATACTTTGTCCCAAAGACATGAATAAAAGTTGTTCTGTTACTAGAGTTTCTTTGAGGATATTGGAATTTAGTAGTACAGTAGTTGATTACACTTCTATGTTCAAATGCAAATCTGAAATGACAGTTTTGGCCAATTCATACAATTATTACACTAGAAAGTCACCTTCCATTAGTTCCCTAAACTGCCACATAGAAAAAGAATCATCACCTTTTTGCTGTGATCAGAGCTGTAAGTAGAAGTCTCCAAGTATCTGTTAAGGAACTCTTGCCTTTAAAACGTGCATGAAGTGTTTGTCTCCTTACTTCTACCACCTGCCCTGATAATTTAAACATGTTATTTTCCTAACACAAACTTTTTTTACCACAGTCACAAACACAGACTTTTCAAAGAGGCAATATTAATTCTAGCTTATCTAAACATAGATGATTCTTATGAGAAAACAAAACCATAAGGGACTTAATGTAAATACCTTCTAATACCCCGGCGTATAATTACATTATTCATTAGTAAGTCACTTCAAGTGGGTGTAATTTAATGTTTCCTTCCTGTCCCTTGAGTGAACACAGCACAGAATAGTTAATCAATTTGACCCCAAGATCCTAAAGTCTCAATAAAACCTGATGGAGGCTTACAGAAGAGCCACCCCAGGCTACCCTCAAGGATTAAGAGTGCTTACCTGTAGCAGAGTACTTGGCAGAAGCTGCTGCTTTTGAGCTTCAGGATTGGTGGGAAGAAAGACCAGGCAATGCCCTCAACCTTCTCCCTCCGATATCTGAACCCTCTGCCTGAGCTGTGGTGAAGTCCCATATTTCTCTTGTGTTGCCTGTATCCATACCTTAGGTCACATATATGGCTATGCCCTGGAAAGCTCCCCCCTCCACTGGTTACTTTGAACTATGCAGTTTTCCACTGGGTGTTTCCTGGTCCCACCTCTCTCTAAAAGGCCTGTGCAGGGCTTCCTCAACCTCTTTCTTCTGGGTTACTCCAGCCACCTGGATATCTCTGGACTCCCTTCCTGGACCCTCATAATGCAACACTGGATTTATAATACATAGGCTGTTATCCCAGAGAAGATCCCTCTGTGTAGCCTTTCATTCTCGCCAGCGCTAGAATACCATGCCTGGGGTAACTCTCATTTCTAGAGGAGCCAGCAGAGATAGGTTATCTGCTGTAGCTAGAACTCTGTCCTTTGGGAGAGTTGTAAAACCATTGCAACTCGTCTCGGCAGGGATTTCGCTTGCAAAAAAGACGCTGAAGCTACCTTGAGAGCACCGGGTTAAGCGTCTTTACTTACCCAACTCACAGGTTTGCTCCCTTAAGGGGGGGAGGATGGCAGATCCATGTGCTTCCTGTGCTTCCATCATTCTCACTAATTTCAGTGGAAAGGCCTTGTCCTGCAAGACTGACTTATCATTTGTTGTTGCTTTTGCCTAATTCCATGTTTTGTGCACTGGGCTGGCCCCTTGTGGGATGACAGCGGGCACATCTGCCCTGAGCTTTGCCTCGCACGTCCCTTCAACAGAAACTGTAACGAGGCTTTGGTTTCAGCTTCCTACGCTCAGGGTAAGGATCTGCACACCGACCAAGAAACAAACAACAAAGCCTATTAAAACAATGCTTGCTTAATAACAAAATCTTTAATAAAATATTTAATTACTAAATAAAGCTCCTGCCACTGAAACACCTTTTTACTCCATGATGCCTGGCAGGGTCCATTTCCAATGACAGCACAGGAGAAAGGGAACTGAGAGCTGCACGAGCAGAAGTCCCAATCCCAGGGGCTGACCCACGACATCCGGACACAGCTGGTACTGGCGGCTGCGCCTCCCCCTCAGAGGCCTTTCAGCTGCTGCTGTTCCTGAGCTCCTCCAGGCTTTTTCTCTGCTGTGTTTCTCTCTTTTCCCCTCCTCCTGCAGGGGTCCTGTGACAGACCCGAGAGCGGGAGAGCCCAGCCAGCCCCTCACGGCGCACCCGCCCTCCCGCACGCGCTGCCGCGCCGCTCCCGCTTTCCCGCCAGGTGTGCTCTGATTGGCTGCCCGGTGGCGGGGGCGGAGATGTGCGCGCTCTGATTGGCTGCCCGGTGGCGGGGGCGGAGATGTGCGCGCTCTGATTGGCTGTCTGGCGGCGGGGGCGGAGCCTCGAGGGGCGGTGTGGTGTGAGGGCGGGGGCGCGGTGTGAGGGTGGGGATGCTCAGGGGGCTCAGGAGGAGGTGGTGGTGGTTGAAGTGGTTTGGTCAGAGATTTGCTTGTTCCCGGGAGCCAGGTGGTCTGGTGAGGGGTGAAACCTCAGCTGCTGTTCTCCTCCAGATGGAGTATAACCTGTATGTTATTCTCCTCAATGTTATATCTGTTTGGAGTTACTGAATGTTGGCCTCAGAACTGTTGATGCCCTCTCGAGGTATAGACTTGCTTCACCTTACCTGTATCTTCCCAATGCTGCACAACAAACTTTTGGCAACATTGTTCTTAAACTAGGGAAAAGGTGCTTAAATTTATTACTATGAATAAGCCCTGCCACCTCTATTGACTGCAAACTGCCAGGCTGACTTGCTGGCTATTTGCCCACTTCTGCCAGTTCCTAAACTGGGGAGTGACTCAAGAATGGAATCAGAGGGTTGAGCACAGGTCTGGCCAAGCTGCACTGCGTGGCAGAGTTGTAACTCTCTCTGGGATGCAGGAGAGCTGCTCGTGTTACCTGTTGCCTTCTGGCATTTTTGTTACTCCCTCCTGGTATCTCTGTGTAGCAGCAATGGCTCTCCTGCCCTTGCCCTGTTGCTTCACATCTCAGCTGCCTTCTGACAGAACTGGAATGAAACGGAGACCTAGGAGAGGGAAACTGGAGATGGCCTGAAGAAGAAGGTAAATGCAATGGAATTGTGATTTAATTTCTGATATATCTGTAACTAGCCAGGGCTTAGGAGAATGGGAGGGTTGGTTGAGCTCTATCAGCTCTCTGTGAGCCAGTTTGCACTTAATGGAAAAGGCTCGCAACTGATATACAGGTTCTCTGTACTTTTCAGAGAGAAGAATTTCCAAGACTTGGACAACCTGCCTTCCTAAAGTAGCTTAATAGATTTAGGTTGTCTTGCTGGTGCTGACTTATAAACTGTTTGGCTTTTTTTTCTCTGAACTACAAGCATATTCATTATTTTTGTCAATTGCACTGACTGATTTTTGTTATTGTGATGATGAGTTTTATACTCATTATGACAGTACCGGTTTGTTTGCATCTATTTTATGTACCCAAAAGTCTGAGATGGGTTGTTCATAACTATGTTTGCTTTTTGCATTAACGTGTGATCTATAATGTTTTGGCGCCATCCCATACTGTTTATTTAATTAGTTTGCCTGGCCTGTGTATTAAAAATTTTTCTGCATCTTGAAAAGTAATCTAATTTTCCAAATACCAGAATCTTATTCTGTAAGAAATTTGACATGCTTTTTAATATTATACTTGTCCATGCCATAGCCATTTTTCCACTGCAGTAGTGATAAAAGACTCATTGGCGCTTAAGGAATTTCTGGAGATCTGTCTTCATCAATGAGCTATTTTTCTTGAACTGTACAGCTTAAACACTTATTACACAGCACATGTTTAATGAAAACAACCTGTACTTCAGTGTATGTCTGTGTGGTAATGCTAAATACAGAAACACCATCACAGAACTCAAAAGAAGGATGCAGTTTTCCTCTTGTTCTCAATGACTGAAAGAAGTAATGGACTGGAAAAGTAAGAAGAAGTAATAGGAAAAAATAACTTGGCCAACTGAAAGTCAATGTAGAAAGGAATTTTTTTAAATAAGGTGCTAATTTGGGGTATTATTATATACCTCATTTTTTGTCAGAACTATTCCTCCTTATGGTGGTATCAAAATTTGAGATCAGTTTTCATGAGACCTCAGGACACCTCCTTGTGCAAGCAAAGCTGTTCAGTTCTCACACTTGTTCTTCCTACAACCCCACCCCCTGTGCATTTAAGTCACTATTTTCAACAACATGTTATGGCCAGATTTTTCAGGGGGTTTTGTGTCAATATGAAGAAAAGTGGATTGTACTAAATATTTGAAAGTATGTGGGAATTTGACTGCAATTATTTAGTGGGTCTCAAGATGCAGGTGTTAGAATTGACTGTTACAAATGTCCAGAAGCTTACTGATAGTAAATCTCTTGCTGTGAGAAATGCAATTTGTGGAAACTATTTTATTCTTAGTAGACAGATTTAAATTGGGGAAGAGGAGTGAGGTGATGGCACAACTCAGCTTCTGACACTGTTTTTCATATTGAATACAAGAGCTAGTACTTGCAAATGAATTTTAGGTGGTGGTTTTATCTTTTCAGTACTTATTGAGCTTATTTTCTCACTTGTAAAATCTCTTTTATCACTTGTATAATTTCACATCTCTGAACTATTTGCTGCTGTTTTCTCAGGTAAAGATCTTTTAATCATTCCTTTGTCTATTTGGTTCTGCAGTGATGCTGAACTGTCAGGCTTGGGGCCTTATCCACTGCCTTCAGTTCAGCACAGCACCCACATCTCTACAGAAACTGTTGAAATGGTGTGATTCCGCTCACTTCTCTGACGTGCTTGGCAGCACTTCCTCCATGGGTATAGCTGTTGTTTTTCCTCTCTACTGAATGTTCCAGCTCTTGCAGTGTCAGTTCCTTCACCAGCCATCTGTCTTGCTGGCTCACTCACCATCCTAACAGCTCTCCTTCTCAGACTAGATGTAAGTCCTAGTGAGCATGCCATCAGCTGTTAATTTTTTATTCAGAAGCTTTTAAAACAATTGTTGCTGCACATAAATATCCTGTATTTCAATCCTCTCTATTCAGTCCTTGGCTCTTAGTGGTTGCTTTCTTCTGCTTCCTCCTTTTTCCAGGTTCCTTTGCAACTTGTTTGTCTACCACTTCATTCCTTGTCCTGAAATTTTTACGGTAATTTTCTTCCATTTGACAACTTGCCCCTGAATTCTATCTGGTGAGTTTCTGAATGCAAGGAAGGTCCAATGCAGTTCTGTTTGTTGTTTTGCAGTAACTCTACCATCACTGAAAGAAGCATCTAAGTACTTTCAGGTATTACCTAACTCAGGTAATAGCTCCTGAGAAATGTAAGATTGATACCTTTTGTCAGTAAGTCAGATAATAACTTCTTTGTGGTGGTATCAGTGTTATGGATAGGATAGACTGTCTTGTAGCTCAGAGGCTTGCATATTACTAAACAATCGAACAATCTTTTTGATGAAAAGTTCTATTTGCTCGTAAGACAGTCAGGCCTGGATGCAAAATTGCTTTATGAAGCCCTGAGAGTATAGTATTCCTTATTATAGTAGCAGTTTGTTTTATTTTTGTACTCTATACCTGCTTTATAACCTTCCAACAGCTAAGATTCAGTTAGATAGTGTTGGAAGCTTTATAAATTGTTGCTTGGGTTCAGTGCAATTTTCAGTTGTAGAAATGAACCACATAGATAACAATTTCAATAAAGACATATTAGCTTTTTCTTTTTTTAATGGATATTGGTAATCCTTTCTCAGACCCTCTTCTCCTTTCCTGGACAAACTCAAATATTGTTTATTGCTAGTGCCAATTAGTCAGCCAAGCATCTGCAGCTGGCAGCTGTCCTCAGGAAAAAGGCCCCAGAAGATTAAAACTCCTAGCTGATTTGCATGTTAGATGCTATTGTTTGCAATCTTCTAGCTATCTGCCATATTTGTTGTTTCTTAATTATAAAGAAAACTGAGTATGCTTACAGCAGTATCTAATAATTAGTCAGATGGATTTTCTTTCCCCACTTCTGGCCTCCAGCATAAATTTAGACCTGTCAATTAATGCCTCTAGTGAGGGACCATCCCTCTGAGAAAGGTTTGCTTCCAAACTAAACACTGCCACTGAAACAGGTCTTCTGGCATTGGGATGCTCTTATGCTGATAGAAGTGTGTTCATGATACAAAGTTAAAACTGTATTCCTGTATTGGTAACAGAATTTATGCCACTGTAATAGTTCCAGGGGTACAGAAAAGCCTTACTAAAAATTACACAATGTCTTTCTGGAATTGCTCAGTCCTTTTTATTGGTTTTTTTTTGGGTTTTTTTTTGTGCACAGAAAGTGAAAACAGTCAAATAAGACAGCAGCATAGAAAAGAGTGAGAGTGTAAATGAATTTCTTTTCTGTCTTTGTCTCAGGCAAATCAACTCCTGAACCCCAGAATGTGACTTCCAATAGCAAGGGGACATAGTGCTGGTCTTTCAGACAGCAGAAGCTTTCTCCAAAACCCTGTTAAGTGAGGTGCTCAGGTGTGATCATGACAAGTCTTACGATTAAATATAACCAGGAGAGGCAAACAAATTTGAAAATATCCAGAAATCTTCAACAGTGAACAGGTAACTAATACACTTTCCTCTCATTAAGTGAAGCTACAGATATCTTATGCTAAGAAGAACAAGTAGTCACATCCACAAAATCTGCAGACAGAAACTGGTGAGCTACAACTTATCTTCCCTGTTTGTTATCAGGATTTAGTCTGTAGTCTGGATTCAAACTAAGCATTATCCCATGAACATTAGGAATGTCATCACTGTTAGATGAAGACACTGCCTATGTTAATTTACTCTGCTTGAAATAACATGTAAACTTGCTTCAGAATAATAAAATTATTCACCAGAATGTGATTGGAAGGGTATTTTAAGAACAGACAAAATCTACTTACATGCTAGGCTAGAAGGAGCTAGCTACTACTTAGCGTGCTATTAACTAAAAGGAATCTCAATTAATCCCCTCTGAAGAGAAAAAAAAAAAAAAAGTTAGGCCTCACAAGATTTCAATATTTTATGCTTTAAACAGTCTCAGTTACCAAAGAGAATTCCTGCTAACACACCAGCTGAAATTTGAACCAATATAGTTAAGGAAGTGTAAAGTGAATAAAAACCTAATTTTTGCATTAGGCTAATTAAATTTTCCCATCATGGAAAATACAGAAGCTTTAGTTTCATCACAGTTTTTACATTGTATTATAATTAAATAGATTTACATTTTATTAAAACCATGTAAGTCACACTTCCAGTTGGCAAGAAATGCTCATTGCAACATCCTGAAGTAATAAGGAACATCACTTTGTAGAGTTTATTATTCCTTTTCATACTTTTTAAAACAAAGCATGCTGTTCCATTTACTTATGATGTGTTCAATAAGAAGTTGGATTAAAGGACTTTTCATATTCTGTAAAAATGTCTGTGTGGGGCACAGATATAAAGATTGTGGATAGGTAAGTTCTGAATGGAGAAATCTAGAGCTGGGCCTTGCATTGTTGTCAGAAGTAGCTCTTCAGAGGCAGATTATGAAATTAGAGCTGTAATCTCTGCTTGACATAGAGTTAATATGCAGCCATTCCAGGGCTGAAGCTGTTTACTGGTTCTTCCATCTGTCAAGATTTTCCTAGCTTCTATGGAAAGAAATACATTCATTTGAAACTGAGATTGCATAGAGGAAAACTTTCATTGTGGCTGTGTTATGGAATCCTTCTGAAGAACTGCAGGTAGCTGCTGGCAGGCCACGAGGTGAAGGAGTGAATGGGTGTCATGGATGCAAAATTTATTTACAATAACTAACAAACTAAAATTCTTTCCCCTCCTCTTCGGTGTGACACTTGAAACTTGTTTGTGTAAGAGAAAATAGTGTGAGAAGTAATAGTCAAAAGCAATAAGACATGAGAATGAGAGACCTGAATGACATCTACATGGGGTTTTTTTTGTTTCTTTCTTTGTTTCAGGACTGGGCTTAGCTTTTCCCTTCTGAGTAAACTTTAGAGTGTAAAATCTGCAAGATTGCTGTGTGAGACTTGAAGGACCTTACCATTGTGAAATAATGAAAGCAAGCATTGTTTCAGCTGGCAGAGGTGAATGTTACATACTTGCTGTAAGTTACTTGTGAATACTGTCATGGAAAGTCCAAAGGGTGAACATAAGAACTTATTGTGTGTTGATCTGGTGGTCTGCTAAGGTAGGGTTCTGCACCTTCTTCTGTGTTCCATGTCCTTTTCTCACAGGACCAAAACACAGTTAGGTATGTGTAGCAGCAGCCTGTGTTCTATGCATCACAGAAACTTTCAGCAGATGTGTCTGTGTTCAATAAAGACTTAGCTGTGCCTGTCCTTTCTCACCTTACATCCCTTGGATACATTATGTTTTGCTTTGGAACACATAACGAGGAGAATATTGGGCTAAAGCTGGAGGTTCTGAGAAATGATCAGGAAACTGGTTTTCAAAAAGTTGCAAATATCTACTTCTGTTGCTCATGTTATTTGGAAATTAATAATTTAACAAGGAAGGTGAAATTACAAGTTCAGGCCTTCTCTCAGTGAATAAAAACCCATTTATACCTAAGATATTCCCATCACTGGAATTAGTTTTGCCAGGCTGTGGTAGCCGAATTCCTGTGCTTCACTTCCATTGTACATTGTTCTTTCAAAGGAGTGCTTATCACATAGCTGATGCCCTGGCAGTAACTAGAGTAATTTACATAATTGCACCTTATCAGGACAAGCTTTTTTCAGTAATTTTCCCACCTTTGCTGTGGGAGTAAGAAAAATTTCCCCAGGACTAGGAACAATGAAGGGCTGTTTTTAGACTATAGAGTCATCTTCACTTTTGCACTGTCTTGCAATATTTGAAGAGTAACAGCAGCTTAAAGCTCTACAGAACTCTATCATGAAAAAAAGGGTGGTGTGTGCATCCTCTGTGACCAGCAAGGATCCTCATCTCCAGTATCTGTCAGCAAAGTCGGGACCCACATGCTCAGGAATTCATTGTGCGCTGATGGTCAGGCTCTCTTCCTCCCTCTCTTTCTCTCTCAGAGGCACCAAGGGATTCCAACATGGATTTTATCCTTTCCTTTCACTCATGGGGACAAGAGAATACAAACTTCTCCCTATCCTCTGAAATAGATCCACTACCATATACCGCTTCACAAAGAAATAATAAAATTAACAAGATTCCTATCTTTCTTCGTTTTTCTCTGTCAGTGCTTTAGCTTGGATAAGACTCCTGTCTATGCTGTTTTCTAGACTCTTCCTGTCTTTTCCTTCTGCTGGTAGGGTCATCCATGGAGTTCAGCTCTGAGCTCGAGGAAGGATTCCTACAGGAAAAGCTGTGAAACTTTGATCTCTCATCTGTATGGCAGTACTGATTTCACAGAAGTAACTGTGATGAAGGAGTCAGGAACTGAGCATTTTTTTCTTCCATTCTGTGATATTTGAAGCGTTTCAGGGCACTCTTACTATTCTGATGTATTGTCACTTGTCATTTCTCACTGAGACTGACTTTCTCATTGTTTTCAATATCAGTGACAGACAGTTCTGCTGAGCAATATGGGAAGGGTGGAGTAGCCTGTATCAAAAGCTACAGCCTCTCAACAGGTTACTTTCCTTAGATAATCTCTTCCTAGAAGGGGTTAAACTCTGCTTTTTCTCCATCTAGTAACTGCTTAGTAAAGAAAGAAAACAAAGTTGCACAGCTTCCTGATGATGAATTTTTCTGCTAGCTTCTTTGCAGTTACCCTAAAGGAATCTGTAGATTTTTATCCCTCTTTCCAACATGGCTGTATCAATGTTTTGAGTAAGTGAAGGGAATCAAGTGATCACTTAACCCTTGTTTTGGCAGAGAAGAGATTAAAGCAAGACATCCTGCTTAAAAGTGTGTAATACTGTACTTGAAGAACAGTATAGGTGGGAAAGAACTAAAAATTCACCAAAACCCATGTTGAAGCAAAATATTAATCAATGTTAACTCATTTAACAATAGTCATGAGGGACAGATGGAATCCAGTGATTATCTCTCTTTTACTTGAGTCAGTTTTAAAATATATTAAAGCTTGTGTACTTTTGAGTGGCAGATATGGCTTGTCACTTTAGAGGTTATTTTTGCTGTTGTTAATACTGAAATAGATTGTACTTGAGTAACAGTAGTTGACAGAAGTCTTAAGTGCCTCAGAGAAAATATTTATCTTGCATTTATCATCTCAGCTTTCAGATTTAAGCATCTGTATGTGGTTAAACTTTGAAATTATGTAACAATAATAGAATCCTGCTCAAGTTGATGCCTTTCAGAAGACAAGGGAGTGGGAGTGGGGGGTAGGGGGTGTGATTGCACAGTAAACCATCTTAAACTTTTTCGTTCAGTGTATTCTTTGAGACAGCAATCAGCTACTCAGAACAGAGCCCAGAACGTGCTCTCTGCAGTTTGCACTGAACTCACAGTTCACCTTGTGGGTTTTTCCCATGAGACACTGATAGAAGTCTAAACATTGATGTACTTCATATTTAAATCAAAATTTCTCAGCCTTTGTTGTTTAATTGTAACCTGTTCCCTGGTAACATATTTCTGGAGTAAACATCCTCTTGATTATCTGAAGAATATGCATTTTTCATTATCTCAAAACCAAACCAAACTGTCAAATCTTGTTCTAATTCTGTAGTTGAGCTGTGTCATAGGTCACACACTACTTTCCAAAGTGCAAATTACAACAGATCTTGTGTGGATGTTGACAAAGGGCACCTTTAAGAATCGTTTCCCATACTTTTAGGATGCCAATTTAATGTTTTTCTGCTCTGTGATTTGTGATGCTGAAGCTTTAATGCACTTTCAAAGCGAAGACAGCAAACCATGTCACCAGAGCAACTCTCTACTGCAAATGTAAGCAAGAATAGTCATTACAGGCTGGCATAAAGCTAAGTGGACAGACAGAGGCTAAACTTCTTGCGAGTGGAATATTGGTTGTGCATAAATGACTCTTCTTTTATAATTTCTGAGAGATCTTGGTTCCAAATCTATAGAAGGCTGTATAACCATCTTAAATGGAAACTAATGGAAATTCTGTTTGGTTGAGAAATTTTAAACAATTTGGTCCTTTGTGTTTCATATGGAATACCTAAGATGTCTGGATCTGCAAATTTTGTCAAGTTGCATTTTTGAGGACAAGTAGCAAGAGGTTTAGAAAAACCCAAGCATAACTTTTTGATAGCAGCCTCAGACACGTCTCAAAAAAAGGCAAAAGAAGAAATTTGAAGAATAATAATGGAATAAGTTGTTTTGTGCAGTTCTTGCAAACAGGTGCTAGTCCAGGTCCTTGACCTATGCTGTGTAAAATAGCAGGCGAGTGAAGAATGCAAACGACAAAGTAGCATTTAACCTGCAGCCCAGCAGGCCAGGGAGAAAAATCACCACAGGCTGCCCTGGCACCTACTCCCATTGAGGAGACTGGGTCAGTTCACAAAGAGTGAGCTTTCTGTTCCTTAAACATGCCCATTAAACCTCAAACTTACAGGACAGGAGCCAAGACTGAGAGATTTCTCAGTCTCTTCCACCCTCACTGAGATTTTCTATAACCATGAAATTGTTTGCCCCTGCTTTGACTCAAGCAAATGTTTGCTGGTCACTCCTTTAAGGTACGACAGCATTCTGCCTGCATTTAGAGTAAAAGCTGAGTGGCCCTGACAGCAGAGCCTTCAAAGGGCAGTATGTGAACGATTGAGTCAGGACCCACCAAAATCTGGTGACTTTCTTGTGGAGAAATACAACTGTACATGCAGGGCTTGCCCTCTGTCCCATAGTTTTCCTCTTCTTGCCCCCATCCCGAGCACTGAGTGAAACTTACTCGAGCAGGAAAATCTTGTATTCATTGCAGTTCTAGATAAACACTGTCTCCAAACTACCCATTGCTCAGAAACTAGAGTTGTCCAAGACAAAATAGAATGGAAGTGAATATTTCTGCAGATCTTGTCAGCTCAAATTATGGATTGTCCCTTTTCACAACAATGTCACAATTCAACCGTAGTCTAACATTTTCTCAGATTTTAGAGTGACTTTGACCTATGAGACATAAAAGTACATGATTATAGCAATAGTGCCTGGAGTGCAGCTACAATTTTCTTCTGTTTACTCCTGAGTTTTGTGGAGAACTTGAAACAAATGCTTAAACACTACAGTCAAATATTCATCAGCTAGAAGCTACACCTTCAAAAATTACTGAAAATAGTATGTGCTACTTGAAGAAAGTCACTGGGATTGCTCCTTTTTAGTTAGCAGGCCCTTTCTTGTAAAATGAAGCAGTTCAGTAATTGCTTATTGCAGTGTGCATTTAAATAGCTTTTTTGAAGAGTAGACTTGGGAGTATCATGTAACAATTTACAGGCATTTATGGGGATAAGTAAAATCTAGTTATGTTTAATGCCAAGCATTGTTAGAATTGAAGCAGAAAATTGGCACTATACAATACATAAAATTATTCTTTCTCTTTTTAGAATTGTAGAAAATACACAGGCCATCTCAGCCAAAATCCAGGGAACAATACTAAGAAGATGTTTTGGTAATACAGGGTACTTTGATTCTCCTTAATAAAGTATGTGTCCTGTCATTCCCCCTCATACAGATAGCAGTAAAAAAGCCTCTGCTTTTCAATAACACACGTTGATTTTTAACTGTAGCATTTTTGTAAGGATTGTGTTTATAAAGATTTTTTTAATCCTTAAAAAACCCATCCTTACTGTGTTGCTGTATAGTGTGATCATAACAGTGGTTCTAACATTAAAATATATATCCAAGTCAGTTTTTTATACAAGCCCTTTTGAAAAATAGACTTTTACTGAAGTGTAATGGAAACGTTCCCATGACTTCAGCAGTCTACTGTAAAAGTTAAAATAAACATTTCCACAAAGAAATTACAACATCAGATTTAATATACTGTGCTGAATGCATGATAACTGGATAGGGAAAGTTGTGGTGGACCCTACATCTGAAAAATATTGATTGTTTATTGCCCGAGCTGATATGCAAGTAATTAGCATAAATATTCTATTTGCAATAGCCTTTAGCATAAACAATGTTGGGGAACACAAGTGTCCTTTTCAATATATTTTGGGAAGACCAGATCATTGGCTCTATTAAAAGCACGCTGCCTGCAATGCAATGGCCTCATTAGTACAGAGCAGCTTTGTCTTTGTCCTAAGTGACCAGGTAGAAATATGAATGTGGCAGCAAGCACAGAGCCTCGGTTTATGAATTATGGCAATGTAGGGGTGTGGTCAGAGCACGCTGCTCAGCTTTTCTCAGATTTTAGTGGCTTCTCGAGGGCTGTTGCAGGCAGCAGCAACTGAAAGGATACAGCTGAAAGGTTTACAGTGTCTTTCTGCTATTAAGCCTCTTATTCCTACCCAAAAATGAGACCCTCTTTTAAGGTTTACCAGTGTCCTTTTAAATTAGAAGCAAACTGCTACAGTGAGATGTTCAGCCTGGGTTAGGCACTGTGGTTACCATCACTAAACAGAGCTGGATCTGTTAAGATCAAAATGGTTGACTTGTCACTCTATAGTAATTGTTCCCTGTGGAAAAAATTCAATAGCATCACTTAAATCACACATAGCTGGTCACGTGCACTGAGGCTTCGATGGTGCTTAGGCTAAAAGGCAGAGGTAGGGAGGAGCTGGGTCAGGAAATCTTCTATTTCTGCTGCTGTGAGGGGAAGATTCCCTTGCATACAGTCATGTGCACAAATTGATTTTTAATTTTACAGTAAAGCACTATTGTAATTATTAGCTTGATTGATTCCTAAAAGGCTACTGTTAAGAGACAGATACTGTGCCCCTGAATGACCAAGGTGCCTATTGGAATGAGAGCTTTTGGATGTGAGATGACTGTCAGATACTACTCAATCTGTTCAACTTCTTTTTATTACAGTGAATCACAAAATCTGTTAATCTGCAGCCTATATAAAACAAATTGAATGCATGCTGTCTTGGAAATGAATTACATACCTGGACCTTAAGCATTAGAACAAAAAAAAGAAAAAAAAAAGAAAAAAAAAAGGCAAGTCAATGAATGTGACAAGTGCTATGTTTCTATCCAGACTGGAGAATCTTTAATATTATGGGAACTGCTCTGAGTTCCATAACTTTGCTTCTAAACATTGGCCTTACTCCTCCCTGCAATTGTTTTTCTGGCTCTTTTTTTCTGGCTTAATACATGATACAGTAACACAGGGAGCAGGAGGTGCTTTGTACACAAAGGAATTTTAGATACAGGGGAGAAGTAAGTTAAGGCAAAGTGCTACAATTGTGCTAATTAGACTGCATTTGGTTTTCTAAAGGAAGCAATTTTTAAATGTTAGTTTGGTTTCTTTTGAAAATCAGCACAGAAACCGTCCAAGTTCCTGGTCTGGCTGCATGCTGTCTCCTAGGTTAAACTTTTCTCACCATCTACGTGCGAGAGAAGTGCTGAGTTTCTGTTTTGCCAGGCTCCCCCTTCCCATGCCACTGAGAAATTGTAAGTTAACCTGTATTACCAACAACACAAAAAGGGTACAGCTGCATCCTATTCAGTTTAGGGTAAAACTTAGAGTCTTTTGATAGCTAAGGAATACTCACTGATCCTGTGACACAGAAGGTACTACATATACAAGCAGTGAAGAACACTTGCTGCTTTATTATGCATGGTTAATATGCTTGCTCAATTCCCTATTCATCACCCAGCACTAAGAGGAAGCCTGAAGTATCAGGCATAACAACACAATGCTTGTCTGTAAATGACTTCATGTTGGATGCAACTTGTCATTTGGCCTTAAACACAGTGGAATTTTTTCCTCCCTTTTTCTGACACCTTGTCACAGAAACACTGTGTCTACTAGTCTGTCTCTGACCTTCTGCTGCTTGTCCTAGCTCTTAGGTGGGGCTGGTAATCCACACAGTAAGAAGTAAGAAATTATTGGTGTGAAAAGTCTATACAAGCATTACAGTTAAGGAGGGTACTCAAGGAAACCATTTTGCAGTCTTGACTATAGCACTACCTTACCTGTATGGCAAACACATCTTTTCCCCTGCTGAACCACGAGAAGAGGAATGTGATTCCACGAGTAAATTAATATACTTAGGGTTTTTTTCCCCCCACATCTACCTAAGCTCAGATATTCGCATTTAACCAGCCCTCCCATTCTTCCCTTCCCCACTCCCCGGAAATTAAAATAACGAAACTACTCAAGAAGCATCAGGACCGCACCGCTTTGTTCCCCGAGGTCCGCCCCGCGGAGCTGGCTCCCCGCACACAACTCGCGCCTCGGGCAGCCTCCGCCTCCCGGCTCGGCAAAAGCCCCTGGAGCCGGCAGCTCCGAGCGGAGGGCGGCCGGGGATGCACTGCGGATGGGCGGGGAGGGAAAGGCTTTACCTGCCGCCTTCCCCCGCGGAGCCAGGGGCGCCTGGAGCTGCTGCATCCACGCCGGGGCGCGGCGGGCGGGCGGGCGCTCAGAACGCCTGGCGGAGGCGGCTGAGCGCCGGAGCCATGGCCGCGCCGGGGAGCGGTGGGAAGGGAACGCCGCCGGAGCCTCCGTAAGCCGCGGGGAGACTCAGCACCTGGGCGCTGAACAGCTCCACGGAGCGCCACGGGCGGGGCCGGCGCCGCGCTCCCGCCCCTGGGCGC
>VZRZ01000650.1:1050709-1108250 GCA_013398175.1 Climacteris rufus
AGGGAGTGGGGCACAATTTACTCCAAGTAAAATTTTGCCCCCTCCATCACTAATGGCTTTCATAATGCTCTGCATGTATGCTCTGGAAAAGTAGCAAGTTAGCAGTTCAAGGCATATGACAGCAGAAGTGCCAGAAATTGTAAACTATTTAATCACTATTGCCATCAGAGTATTTCCTGCTAAAAACAAGCTTTCCAATACTCAAGCTGGATATCTAAAATGTAGACATTTTTATTATACAATACTGCACTTTTTAGAAGAAATATTTACTTATAGACTCATAGAATCATTTGAGTTGAAAGAGACATTAAAAGGTCATTTAGTCCAACCCCCCTGCCATGGGCAGGAACATTCAAAGTGTTGGATTTCCTTGTGTTGATGAGGTGTTAAAAATCTCTTTTGCTAATTACTAGATACCATTTGGGGCTGAGCAGTTTTGTAAAAGCAATTTGTCAATTTATTTCAGCAGGCCTGCCTAATTTATGTTGTGCATCCCCCTAGATCATTGGTGTCAAAGGTTCTGTCACCTGTTTTGGTGGATGAGAGAAATATCTTTCATTTTCAAATTCTTGGAGTGCCCAAGTAACCAAGTGAATTCTGCAAATTATGCAGAAATAAATAAAATGTACTCTTTTGGTCATAGTTATGTGTATTTGTTGAAGGCAGTATGAAGGTAATTTCTACTGATACTTATAAAGGATAGGGAAAGAGAACTGAAAAAAATCATTAGCTCAAATAACAGAACCTTAAAACTTTTAGTGTAAAGCTTACTTTAAAGGTTTGTTCTTAATGAAAGCAGGCTCAATAGTAACCAAAAGAGGTGGGCTGACTCTTGGGATTTTCATTGTTTATTTTTGTATATTGAGTCCAGAAGATTTTTGTCAAGATATGTATGATTTCTTCATTAAGCTTATTTCCCACCTGGCAGTCCTGCTTTTGTTAATGGTATGAAAAGCTTTGCATCTTAAAAACTTTATTTCCCTTGTCTTGCAAGTTAATTTTTTCCAGGTCACTTCCTCAGAGCTGAACAAAGCATGGGTTCAGAGCAGAGGAAGGCAGCATGAAACCTTTCCATTCTGCAAACAGACCTTTGTACAAACCCCAGACACACCCCCAGACTTTGCTCTAGACCATCACTCCCCATTTGTGCTCGGTACTCACTTATCCAGGAAGAGAAGAGTCTGGGCCCTCAAGAGCTCATCTAAACCACAGCTTACAGTGGGGTAAATACTCACACTGGATTAACTCATCAGCTCTTACTGAAACAGTACATCTCAGTCTCCTCTGCATCCCAGCAAAGTTCAGCAAATAAAAGACATAATATTATGTGATGTTTTAGCAGTCACGGGTGGGCTTTGGAGCAGAAGATGCTCATCTGTTTGCTCTGAAGCTCCTGCGAGCAGGTGCTCTGCAGTCTCATGGCAGAGACTGGGAAATGCAATTTCTATTTATGGGAATCATAACTTTGAATTATCTGACTTTCATTTCAAACCTAAACTAGCTTAACACAATATCAATTCTCATTTCTATATTTATTTTCTCATCTAACAAAAAAAAATTTCTTTGTACCTGATCCTCTCTTCCTTCTGAGATGTGCTCTTCTGAGGTAAGCTACCATCCAAGAGAGTGACAGTGGTTCTTGTAAGTCAGCTGGGAAACTGAACATAGCATGTAAACCATTTCCCTATTTTCAGAATCTGGTTTTTTTTTTTTTTACCATTCATGATAATAATTGCCATTACCGACAGCTGTATGCTCTGGCACTGGAACACTGTCTGTTTAGGTGGTTAATATTTGTTGGATTTATTTATGCACCATCCAGTGTCACTTGATAGTAAAACTTGCCAAGAAATATATTTACTTACCATTTAATCTAACTCTATAATATAGAAGAGGTGCAGAACTAATCATAGGTCATGAAATAACATAGCTGTTCCTTGTGCTGTTATTAAAACACCAGAATGTTGTCTTTAGGCATCATCTGCTAAGACTGATATCACAGGACCAAGAGAAATTAAATTTTCAGTCTTTTAGTTTAGGAAACTAAAAATAAAAGTGTTGAAAAATACTTGGAGTCCTCTGGAAATGCTTCTTAGTCATAGGTACTGAACAGCATGAAAGTTTGGTGGTAGGTTTTTTTTCTTTCATACAAATTTAAAATAACTCAGTATGGAATGTATTTAAGAATGAGCTGGCAAGCGCAAAGACTTGATATTCTATACATTTTTTCAGACAGAGAATTTAAAAATCATCTATGTACTCATATGCTCTCCACTTATTGGAAAGGAACTCTGCACAGTTGTCAAGTCCTTTTATCTGTGTTTATTAACAAAGAGAATGTGAAGGGGACACATAACTTATTCTGAAAATGAGAGAGACTTTCTGCCAAATATCCTTTGTTTCATTCCTTCTTACTGTGTGTATCTTGACAACTGTATTTGCATAGCCTCTGTGTGTAGAAGCTGTGGTGGAACACAATAAATTCTTGCTATTTCTTGCAAATTACTACCTGTGAGCTGAAAATTAATAACAGCCATTATCAACAGCACATTGAGAAATACAATCTCTTTCCTGAACTTGCTGTTTTGCCTTTGAGCTCTGCTCTCTAAATGATTTGCTTTCAGGGTGCAGCTCTCAGTCTTTGTTGCTTCCTTGTCTGTTAAGGTGTGACATCGCAACAAGGCAGTACTGAGGCAAACAGGCTGTCTGCATGGCCAGGAGCTTGGATGTTTGCAGCTGGGATTGAATTCACCAAGCCAAGGAGTTGGATCTGAAGTCAACTGTGAATACCTTGTCTGAGACAAGAATTCTCTCTTCTTATTCTTCCATGAACACCTGTAAAGCCTTGACTTCCTTGTGATCTGCAATGGATGTGTTTTCCATGTCAGAACACTGACAACTAGGAAAAACTTTACCCTGACAGCTTCACTTTTGACAGTAACTCCTCTTTTTACATGGAATAATGGAGAGTGTTCCTACTTTCAATAGATTTTTATGGGATAGTTTTAGAATTATGTACATGCTTTGTAAAATAAGAGTTACTTTGGTATTTGAGGTAAGCTAGTAGTCATGCTCACTTCAGAAATTCTGGCTTGCAGGTTAAGTTTCTATTAAAAGGCATAGCATTGAAACTAATCTTCCAGTAAATTAATTAAATGGTTTAATGCCATGAACACTGCTGAAGTTTTAATCAAATAAAAATTCAATCTCTGTGCAAAATGTTATGATCTCCTTTCACTGGGACAAGCTTTGCCTGGTTTTGTTTACTTTTTTTGTACTGTCATGCATGATTTGCAGCAGGGATCTTACCAGCTGCTACAAGAATTCTCAAGAAACACCTAATTTCTAATATGTAAGTGGTTACATTATTTGTAGAACTAGCAACTTTTACAAATTATTAAGATGTTTGCATTGATATGTTTTCCTTTACCCTTCACCCATCCTTTGCTAATTTTCACTCTGAAATCGCTTGCTTTAACAAACCAATACCCTTCTCCATATCTGTGGTCTTCTGTCTGTTTTATCAAGCTGAAAGGCTTGAGCTATGGAACATGGTAAATATATCAAATTATAGTTGCTACAATGTGATGTGAAACCTAATCTTGCTCTGACTATAACTAAAAGTAGAAAACTGAAATAAATTGAGTTTCTCTGGTGTCTTAAAATAGGGTCAGATGTTTGGGAAATTCACGTGCAGGATCTGGGAACAACCTACAAGCATCATAGAGAAAGAGGTCTGAGGTCTAAGGGCTTCACAGAAATTAGCATTTAGAGCAGGTTTTTTTTTAAAAAAGTGTTAATTTGAGCTCCTAGTGTTGACTTCACCAAGACAATAATGTAGGTACTTATCAGGTAAGATGGTTCTGAGAACTTGTTGCTGTTGTACTACCATGGTTATAGCCTTATGAGGATCAAAAACATGGACAGAACTTCAGACTTTGGTTTACATCCTCACTTTTCAGTTTAGAAAGGGCTGCCTTTTCTAACACTTGTGCTTCTTATGAACAGTTTTTCTCGGAAACCTTCCTTGGTTATTTTTCAGCCGTGACCCTTCTGTTCCTGCTGACAGCCAGGTTCTGCAGGGCCTGCTAAGCTGCCATAGTGTTCTCTTCTACCACAAATAGAACAGAGCATTTGACCTCCTCTCTTCAGTAGGGTCCCAGGCCATCTTCTGATGTGTAAAATATTGCACCATTTGTATCTATAAGTATCTATAAGCAGAATTGCTAAACAGCTAAGAAATAGAGCTCTCTGGAAGAGAACCACTTCTAAGCTGACATAGGAACTGTATTTTTTAGGTTTTTCAGGTTTTAACTACAGAACAAAATTTTGCCTTTTTGGTTTTTTTTTAATATGTTTTGTACTACATTAATGTTGTGGGGTTTTAAAGGCTGTTGGACACTTTTCACCTGTACAGCAAACCTATACCTGGAGCCGAACAAAATAATTCCCTGGTTTATCTACGAAGCGGATTCAAAATTCTTTCTCTTTTGCAATCGCTGTCTGATATTGGCCAGCACTGGAGACAAGACTAAGCTAATCATAGGCATAATCAAGCTAATAGAGCAATTCTTGTCTTTCTAGCTTCTTGCTCAGTAAAGATATCATCAGAAAGCCCTAATTCTGAAGTCTTTGCTCGAGTAGATAACTTAATCCTCAGTTTATAAAATATCCACTGAACAGCATTTAAGTACTAAAAAATGTAAAATGAAGGTTGCTACAACATCAGGCACCCTGACTAGATTAAGATAGCATAAGGAAAGAGAACAAATCCAGTGGAAAGCCACTATGCATCATTCTATTTCTTTTTTCAGTTCTGAAATCTGTAAGCAAATGTATTAGACATAATTGGTATAGGTTTGGATGAGAGTAAAATCACTTTCTTTGCATCACTTGGACTAATTCTGATCTCTGAGATTATATGATGGAAATTAGGAAAAAACACAGAAGATTACAGGAACATTTTAACTTCTTCAGTTTTACCAACTAGACCTCACAACTGCCTGCATGTGAGAATGAAAAACTGTTGCAGTTCTTTAGCTTGATTAATTTATGGGTGGAAGAAAAATGTATTACCCATATAGTATCTGACATGAGGATTAAATATAGTAGCAAAATACAGACCTAAGGATGAAATCTTCCTTGATAAACAGAGGAGAACTTTGTTTAACAAGAGACATAACACATAAATTAAATTCTTACTTTCCTCGTTCATATGAAAAATTTTAACCTTTATGTGTTGGCTCTTTTTGAGAGGACACTAAACAGTACAGAATTGAGTTTTGGCTTTTGTTTGTTTTTGTCAGCCAGAGTAATTTCCAGAAGAGCTTTTGTAATGACTCAGTAGTATGTGATTTCTTGGCCTGTGAGGATGTGTAGACAAGCAGCTGCACTAGCAAGAATTGTGACTGAATGAACTGCAGTAACAGTTTTCTTGAGGGGAATGTAAAGGATTTTTGTAGACTGTTCCTAAGTGTTCAGTAGCCAAGGCAAGCTCAGTTAAGTTTCATGGTAACACTTTGTCTCGTCTGTCCACTTAGCAAATCAGTAGCATATACTTTCAAATGTGGTAAACATGACCTTTTAAAAGGATTTCTTTCCCCCCCTCCTCTGGTAGGATCACTGATCTCCTACCAGAGAATCTGTGGAATTCACTAATACACTTTAAAGCCATGGAGAGCATTACACAGAATTGGGGTTTAGTTTTACTGACGTACAAGTGGACTATAAAATACACAAACCAGGAAAACCTTAGGCGATACTTCCTAAGAGACTGAAGCCAAAGCCCAGCCATCTGTGATGAGAAATTTGCAGCCTGCTGCTGGTCTGACACTGGTGCATATGCAGTGCTGGGATTGTGCTTTTCAGAAAATCCGTCTCCTTTGGTGAAAGTGTCGTTTTCCACTCCCAGATTTGTTTACTGTACATGTGAGTGCTGGTGGAAGGCAAGGGGGCTGAAAACAAAATCCCTTACAGAAGTGAGAGAGCAGGAATGCAGGAACCCACATGTAGCTCACTTTGAGGGTGCATTTCCATGTCAGTTCAGGGATTATGCATTTGTGTTCCATTCAGCTCAACAAAAGTGGGGCTTTGCTTGGGTCCAAGTGCTAGGTCTGTTTGCCTGGCTGGATACTGACAGCTGTTGAGCTGCATTACCATGGCATTCTCCTTCAGAATCCCTAAAACATCCCTAACTTGAAATAACTGAGACAGATGAGATATTTTGGGATTATAGTGCATTGGTTTATGTAGATATAATGCTCTTTAAATCCTAGAGGATGTCAGAAATCAATCAAGTGACATAGATAACGTTGGTAAGGGGACACTTTCTTGCTGATCTGGTCTGTTTAGGTGGAATAGATATTTTTATATCTTTTGATAATGCCAAGTATTTCAGCAAGAAGTTTATGTTCTTGTCTGCTGTGGCACCATCACAGGGCTGGCCGCTACAGTTTGCCAACCTTGCTCATTCCCAGGATTTTGCTAGTTCTGGTAGCAGCTGTGAGACACCAACATCTTTCTTCTTGTGATATGGGGTCCATTACTGATTATAGTAGAAGGGCCAAAGTTTTGCTTAGGTTATGACATTGATTAATTCCAGCTTGTAAAATCACTTTTACAATGATGTCAGATAGAGTTTGAGTAGCAAGTGTAGTGGCTGAGTTGCGCCCAAGACACCAAAATCTCACTTGAAACAAACTGACCTGTGCTTAACTACTGCTGAGGAAGACATTTCTACATTACCTTATATAATTTTACTTCAGTATGCAAAAGTAGTTTTACTGCCCTGCTTTTCCTATGCTCATGACAGTTTTCACCATCTTTGCAGTTATGTCGAGTTTTATCACAAAGAAACAAGTTTAAGTTTTCCTGAAGCATGGAAATTAAAGTCTAGTGACCATGAAGTGGATCACTAGTTTAAGCCAGTTTAAGTTTTTTAAGCCACTAGTTTAAGTTTTTTGTTTATGGCATCTGTGCAGGCAGCAGCTACCTAGACAGTATCTTAAATCCTTAATTTTTTGCTGTTGCTTAAGCTTTATTTTTCTATTTCTAAATTTTCTGCCTGTCTGTATAATAACAATTAGCACTTCTCATAGTAAAACACTAGATTCACCGTGATTTTTCAAAGCAAAAATGCTTACTCTTACTTTATCAAGTTGCAGGAGTAATTTCAGAGATAAATGTGGTCCAGAACATCTTTGCTAACTACTGTGTTTTGATCTTCTAATTTAAGCAATAAAGAGTGAAACTGAGACCACAGAGGAGTCTACCATTAGTTTAAGGAGAAGGAAGCCTTGCAATTCCAGCCTTTTGGTATAGACAGACCCATCATTCAGATCAATTATGAGATCTTTAATTTGGACTCTGTAGTGACTTTTATATAATAGTGTTTTCTTCAAACTGCATTGAAGTGGGTCACTAGCAGGCACTAAGAAACAAAACTGAAATCTGAGATGCTGTAGTCACAAAGCAAATGCTGAGAGCTGTGGTCATGACAGGGTAATTTCTGTCTCTCTTGATCTCCTGGGAAATCATAACAAATGAACAGAGAGCTTTCAGCTTCTGAAGCAAGAGAAAGAAGAATCATCACCCTTCAGACAGCGATGAGAATTGAGGAAACTACACTCCATTTTACAACATTAGGCTTTCAGTTGATATTTGGTCAACTTCTAAGTTTATGTGGTTTAGAAACAGTTACAGCAGAACTTCCAATACTGAGACAAGCAGAGTAAAGCTTACATGTGTGACTCTTGCTCCAATGGTGCAAAACCATCATACTTAGATTTAGGTGACCTGTGTTCTGTCTTTCCAGCAGAATTCTTTTACTGTTGGGCTTCCAATTGGTTTATTTCTCAGAAGTAAGTCTCAAGAAGGTGCTTATTTATTGATAGTTATTCCAGTTATCTTACCAGAAAACACAACTGTTTAATGAACTGTTAACTCTCAGATCTGTTTCTTTGATGTGATAATTTCAGATTTGGTCCCAGGTTAATTCATTGTTTCCTTTTTGGTGGAAGGTGTTAGAAAGTCAGGTGAAGACACCATTGTGTTGTGTTTAAGGTCCTGTGCTTTGCCTTTGTAACAACCTAAAGATCTGTTATCAAAACTCAAGTCTTCCCTGCTGAAGCTGCTGCACCAGTAGAAGATGATGAATGTGATATTAGCAGAACCAAGTGGCCAAATGTCTTTGTGGAAAGCTATTTATTGACTGAAGTATTTATTTATGTATTTTTATAACATCAAAATATCTGCTTTCTGTCTGTCTTCCAGAAGCACTACAGAAAGGTTGGCTGGAATATGGTACTCTAACATTCCCTGAAACTTTTATGTGGTCAGTGTCCATGTGTGTGTCAGTAACATGTCTAGAAGCTCACTCCTAGAAGTTTCTTTTTCCTACAGGATATATCCTAAAGGATATATCTCATCTAATATTAAGTCTTTGCACATTTTGTCTCTGTTTGGATGATACACAGCCAAGTGAAGTGTTCTATGGTTCTTCTTGTCTCTATGGCACACCTTGGCCAACAGCAGGGAGGTGAGGATGTTCTTTGTGCAGGTACTGAAAAAAGAGCAAATTAAGGAGTTCTTGTAACATTAGCTCCATAATCTGCTAAGATAGATTCTAAAATATCTTTAAGCATTTAAACAATCTCTCACCGAATAAAATGTCAGAGAGCAAAAGATTGTGTATGTCCTTTTCATACAGTAAAGGCTAGAGGAAATACAGATGGTTTGCCCAACACCACAAGTTAACAGAATTCACTCAGTACACAGGAGGCTGGAGGAAAGGTTGCAAATTCCACAGGCATTGCATACAGTTTTACAAAGGTCTTTGTGTTACAGTTGTAAAGCAAAGGAGGATTAATTCAGGAACTCAGTTATTGGTGAGGAGATTAATTGTTTGAGATGTAGAGATTACTGTGCAGTGAGGAGTTTCTTAATTGATCTGAATTTGAAATAATATGGTTTTCTAATGTAAAATGGCATGTTATATTAAGGAAAGCATTTTCTAACACTTATAATTTTTAGGACAACATTTTTAGAAAACTCAAGTATTTTTACTTTCAATTCCTTTCTCTCCTAGCTGAAAACATGGTCTTGATAAGCAAGGAGCGCCTTTGTCAGGGTTCTTTTTTAGTGGTTGGTGTCATATACATAGAAATTATTTTGTTATTATTACTGATTGCTGGGGTGAACTGTTCCTTACCACAGAAACTGAACAACTCCTATATCACAGGGCCCTCAGCAGAAACGGTTCAATTGTTGTCTGAAGACAAAATACAGGGAGTTTCTCTTCAGAAAAAATCCCACTTTGTAAAAATGCTACAGGTTCTAGGGATTACACAAGTTACAGTTTAAATTAATGATGGGTTTCTTACTAAAAGAAGAGTTGCTTTTTTTTCCTCTTCAGAAAATTTTCTCAGAATTCCAGATGTTCAACTGCTAAAAGCTTGCGAGGGATGTTAAAGACTTAGGCATTTGCCTTGATGTACAGCAGAATAATGGGGAAATTTTCTAGCTAATATAGTCACAGGAAGGTTATTTTTCCACAGAAATTTTGTGCATTATCAGCACTCTAATTGGTCTAGAATTTCTGCTATCTTTTCAATGGCTTTTAAATTTCAGTGGGCTCTGGAAGACTGGTCAAGTACCCAAAGGAATGGAATGAGTAGCATATGTTATATTCATGGATTTAAGGACACTTTTTGATAGATGTGTGCAGTGATAGAATAAAATTGCAAAAATATGTTTTCAGGCACTTCAGAGACCTACATTAGAGCAAGTTGTAAATTCTGATTAGCTAAGGTGGAATGATCTTAGAGCTACATTTGGCTCACTCAAAACAGGTGACTCCTAAACTAGGATGTAATTTTTACATCTTCCTCTTACTTCCTATTTACCTGATTCTTGATTTCTGTGACTGGCTACTTGAGACTGTACAAGATTTTATTGGGGGTAAAATTTTTCCTTCTTCCTTCCCTGTCACCTTAGGGTGGTGAAGGCCTGAAGTTTTATGGTATATCTCAATAGCACTTTAGCAGCTTTCTTTTCGTTATATTTATAAAGATGTAGAAATGATAAATTCAGTCTGAGAAGCATGGTTAATGTGGACTCCACTTCAAAATTTACAGTTGCATTTTTTATGAACTTTGCACAAAAGTTGCACATGATATAAAACAACAGCAGATTGGGGAGCAGGGTGTTAGGATGGATTTGCTGAAGCTGCTCCAATAGTAAACCAGGTTTAGTTAGAATTCTGAGGCACATACCTCAATGTGCCTTCCAGTGTATCCATCACTTGTATTTGGAACATTGAGAACATAAGGTTATTAAAATTCCCTACCTCAGTAGCTGATTTCTATTGTACAAATAATGGATCTCCTGTGTAGGAAAAAATAATTTAATGCCTTAATTTTGTTATATTTTTTAATCTTTCCTACCATAAAGAGTATGCTGTGAAGAGCTGTGAATTTAGTTTCAGTACTTGATTGATTGATTCTAGCTGAAGACTGAACTGGATGCTCAGAATTAATTTATGCTGGAATCTCACTGCTTCCCAAGTACAATTATTCAGAAGTGGAGATTTCATTACTTTGCTGTTTTCTTTACAGACTGCTGCTGATTAACCAGAACATTAAGATTTTCTTTCAGTGTCTGATGAAGCTATTTTTGCTTCTTCAAAGTAAAACCTGCTGAGATGAAGTGGCAAAGGCACTGATGATATAAATGGCACACTGTGTCAGCTCTTACCTCAATCAGCTTTAAATAAACATTTGTTTCAAATGGTGAAACAATTAATGTAAACATAAAGTGTCAAATTCTGCTCTGGAATGAGCAAGTGTCTGTCTACTGACTCCTGCTGGTTTTGGCAGTGCCCAATTGAGCACAATTATGTCTCATAACTGGTGAGGTTTCCAAATGAACCTCCCTTCACACATCCATTGGTAGAAGATGATCTTACAGTAGGAGAAGGAATAAAGTAACAGAAGGTGCAAAATTGATCACAAGCTCAGAACTGGGCAGGGAACATTGGAAATAGAAGTAATTTTACAATGCTGACTGACACCTGTGTCTTAGGAACAGTGATGAAAAGAGGAGAATCCTATGATTATGCTGTTTTAGCCAATGTGAAGTCTTAATAGAAGACATTTTGAGAGAGGAATTCTGCAAAGGCAGCTCAATACCAGAGGTGCAGAATTATGCTCTCGATTCTACATAATGTAATGCATTGAAAGTTTCCAAAAGTTTAAAGATTTTTTTTAAAATATAATGTATAACACTGGATGAAACATGGGCTAGTCTGACCCTGTGTAATCAAACTGGCTTTGTGTGCTTACTGTGCTCTTCTTGACTCCTTAGATCTTCAAAATTTAGCTATCTTTCATCTGCATAGACAATTATTTAAAGACTGCCTTCAGTTTTCTCTTTGAGCTGTGAACAATTTCAAAATTTCAAACAGGGAAAAAGAAGTATCCAGAAATAGAACTGGGAGTTCAAAGTGTTTTAAACACTGTGCAGTAATAGATGCTTCAGTGTTATTTAATGATTCTTACTTCACAAAAAAGAACATTACACTTTAATATGGAGTTTCAACCCAAATAAACCCTTTTTTATTATCAGGAAGAGGTTGAACTCCTATGTTTTTCCCTTCCATGCAATAGGCAAAACTGGAGTTCTGCATTATTTTTGTAGCTGAGTCCTTAAATTCAGTCACTGCTAAGTGGTAGTGTTTATTCTGTGTAAACTCTAGCCAGAGCTGTGTCCACTAAGAACTTTTCCAGTCCCTCAATTGATCTGTGTTTCAGATGTCTGCCATGCCATTTTGGGAAAAGAGCTATTTCTGGAAAAAGAAAAAAACAACCCAAACCCACAAAAAAAATTAACCCAAGCCAAATCAGCCACAAGATTATACTGTTTTGAAAAAAAAATATCAAAGAATGCTTTTTTTAAAACATGCAGGACTTTTACCATGCCACTGGCTGGGATTAGGCACCTCTTTATTCACCCTGTGTTGGAAGTGAAGGTGTTAGTTCCTTTTTTTCCTGTTATAAGTGTCTGATTTATGTAACCAGAGCAAAAAAATATGCCCAAAGGGTAAGGAGTTAATTTTTTCCCCTTTTCTTTGCTCTTGGCTTTTAATATATGTCATTAAGATGTACCAAAAAAAGGATTTAAGTTTATAAATTAAAGGAAGCTTCCAGATTAATTCAGGAAATTTGAATTCTGGAGTAGTCAAAGAAGTATTTTTGGAGGAAAGCCTTGCTGCTTCCATTGAAGGTAACATGAATGGTATGAGCCATTCTTTGGAACACTTTTATTTTCCCCAATCCATCCTATATGCACCCTGCTCCAGACAGAAATTATTTGCTATATGACTCTTGCAATAAATTGGATAAATTGGGGGGGAATATTTTAAAACATAATATTTCATGTTTGTTCTCTCTGTCTAATGCTAAACTGTTCAGTGTGTAGTCAAACAATTTTCACAGTAATCTTTCCCAGCACTTCCTCACTGCTCACTGCAGCTGAACAGTTCCATCCCACTGAACTGCTGACATCTGAGTGGCCGGCAGCACAGAGAGCACTGACTGGTTTGCTTGAAAGCCAAATGTATGTCTAGAAAATATACATTTTATCCATAGCCAAAGAAGGTATCCTGAAACCTCAATGGAAATCCAAACAAACATATTTGTAATTATAACTGTAACAGGAAGACTCTAACTTGCTGACTGTACCAGCACTGTGAAGACCAAGTTGAAAGGTCAGCTTGCCACACAACTTCTAATACTAAGCTGTATTTTGAATCCTTCATCACAATGATACTGTTTTGTTATGCAAGGCTAGCCAAAGAAACTCAAGTTCTGCATATTTGGTACAAACGTCACTAAGTTTTAAATTTTTTTAAATGGAAAATGGTTACATTTTCTCTGTGTGCCAAGACATCGCTATGTAAATGGATGTTGCAGGGCTTGAATTTCATTTAGTATAGAGGACTTTTTAAAACAAGACCCTATAAATTCAAGGATGGTTCAGTCATGGAATTAGAGTAAGAATATATTTATAAATTATTTGTGTTAAATTATGTACACTAGAAACAATATATTCATTGTTCTGCTTCATATGATGAACATATACATTGACTTTCCCTATACTGTATTGTCTGCAGTACATGGTATACCTTCATTGCCACACTTTTATTCAGTGACATCTTTCCTATTTTAATTCAGTTTTATCTCTAGTCATAAAAAGTAATCTATATTTAATATGCCTGTATCTAGCCAGGGGATTAAAAATCTAAAAATATTTTTACTCTAGCATGTGCCTGCAGGCTTTTATTTCATTGGATTCACTGTCAGAGCAGAAAAGGATGTGGTCAGGAGGAAATTGGTTAGTCTTTTGATCAGGCAGAATATTACCTGAATCATTTTAAGAGCTGATGGGGAAAGGTTTCTTCACAGACCAAATTTGCTTTGCTGAACAAAGCAGCCTACATTAAAATGCTGTTAATAAGTAATATCCTGCCTCAATCCCCTCTCTAATAGCTGTAAAGGGAACGTGGCCTGGAAGTATTCCATATTAGTGTCTAAAAAGTTCTATTGAGTGTACTGTGAACTCTAGAAATTTACTTATGGAATAGAAATGCATGGAGGATATGTAGTGTCATTATCTCCCATTGCACCGTGTGTTGGGAAATGAATGATTACTGAGTGTCTGTAGTCAGCACAGGTGAGGCAGGGCCTGGTGCAGTGTCCAGGTCTGGGCTGCCCAGTGCAGGAGAGAGATGAAGCTACAGGACCGAGTGCAGCTGACAGCCAGGAAGGGAGTTCAGGCACTGCAGCATCTCTGCTGTGAGGACAGACAGCAGACACACACCTTCACACACCTTCTGGGTGTGCAGCCCAGAAGGGAGAAGGCTCAGGGGACACCTCAGCCATGTGCATAAATCTCTGAAGGGAGGGAGTAAAGAAAAGGAGTAAAGCTCCTTTTCAAAATGCCCAGTGACAGGACAGGAGGCAGTGGGTGCCAACTGAAACACAGAAGGTGATGTCTGAACATAAGTAAACACTCTTTTTTTTTCCCCTCCCTTTTTTTTTTATTCTTACTGTGTGGATGACTCAGCACTGGAAAAAATTGGCCAGAGGTGAAGTCCCCATCCATGGAAATGTGCAAAAGTTGTCTGGACACAGTCCTGGGCATCCAATTATAGGTGACCCTGCTTGAATAGGAGGGTTGGACAAGACGACCTCCTGAAGCCCCTTCCAAACCCAACCATTCCCTAAGTCTGTGAGCAAAAGGTCTCTCCCTGCACTCTGCCCTGGAGCTGTTGCACACTCAGGTGAGCTGCTGGCTGGGCAGTGCATCAGGCATTCTCCTCTCTTTATCTCCTAAGGCTTCTGCCTGTTGTCTGTACGAGTGGTAACACCCCTCACTGAGCCGTGTGATACACAGGGGACAGAAATTTGGGATAGGAACTGTACAAAAGTACCTGATGCAGGAATGCTGTAATTCTGATTAAGTTCTTTGTGTGTAAAAGTTTTATTGTAAATTTTTTTTTTTTTATTACTTGAGGCTGAAATGCTACCTTCATACCATGTAGCAGACTTGTAAGTAGAATTCTGAATATATTGACTATAAGTGAGGAAACTGTGAACAAATAGAAAATTATGTTTGGATCTGTGAACATGAGTTTAGAGATGTAAAATATCATTTTGGTGCAATTACTTTGTCATGGCAAATGGTCCATTTCCATTTTGAAGTGTAGAGTGATTGTATAAACAGGTATACCTTGTCTTAATCAGGTGTTGCCATCTTAACAGAAAAATATTCCAATTCTCACTTTTATCTTTCTACTTGACTGTCTATGAGATTTATTATATGGAGCAGTACTACTGCAGCAAATCCTAAATAAAAGGCTACCAGTTTTTCTGGATGGATATGATTTTGGTACATGTGAGGATGTTTCTATTTGTTATGCTGTTGCCCACCATTCCCTGAAATTACACAGAGATGCAGTCTCATCTAAGTAGCTCAAAAATGAACTATAGAGCTATTTTGCAGTGAACTTTTTCCAACTGGTTTGTCTCTGAATTCATTCAGCCTTGTATGATTGTATTGTTCATCATAAAACCCCCTTGCAATTGCAGAGATGATTTCTCTTGAAATATTACGGGTTTTCTACACGCTTCAGTTTTGCTCACAAGGTACTGATCTCATTGCTTGATATTTGGAATATGAAAAGAATGCCACTTTTGCTAGGCTATTGCTCTCTGAATTTTAATTGTACTGCTGTTCTTGATGCCGTTGTATGCAATTTGTTCTTAGTTAACTTTCATTTGTCTTTTTGCCACACAGTGCATTCAGGTTCCGTTCAGATTAGAAATCAGTATATTGTGATAAGCTGTAATATTGTTAATAAAGGTGAAGTGTTTAACATTTCCGTAGCAAAGTATTATGGAAGTCAAGCTGACTACTGAAATATGCCTGAATTACTCTCTTCCTACTCTGGTATATTAATTTCAGCTATACTTGCTCAAAGCAAACACTTGTTAAAAAAAAAAAGTCAACACAACTTCGCTGATCATACTTTGTTTCTGTTCCAAGTCCCAGTTTGATGCCTGTCCTGAGCAAATGAGCCGGGTTGTGGGCAAATGTGCCAGGGCCTGAAGGGCAGGAATCATGGTCCAGACAACTCCAGCTTTCTGCAGCAAGCCCCATTTGCAGAGAACACTGCTGGTTTTCTTTCCACTGGGTTCTCACCAAAATGGGTGAGAATTCCAACCTTGTTTCTCCTCTTGTGTAGTTTTGTATCTGCTTGTTAGCAAGAGAGATATTACCAAATATAGCTTATAGGGCTCCAGCAGAATCTTTTCAACCTGGCTGCCTGCCAAAAAAAATCTTCAGAAATTACAGGGCTGTCATATTTGCCTGAGATTTGCTAGCAAGTTGTATGTGTATATGCACTATGGAGTACACATGCAGTAACCCTGATGTTTCTCCAAGACTGAGTTTACTGTGTAGCTGATACATTGTCAAACTTCCAACTGTAGTTACTCTTCTTCTGAACAAATGTATATGCTCACTGTAGTAAACCAAATACATTTCAGAATGTACCTACATAACAAATATATGTGGAATTTTTGAACATATGGTGACCTGTTTGGTGCTGCTGTGTGAGCATAGCTGCTGTGACCTAAATACAAAATAAGTAGGGTACGTATGTACGTATGTATGAATAACAGAGTGATGATTCCCAGGGGAATTGGGAAAACCTCAGAAGTCAGAGACATGCAGGGATACACTGCCTAAAATCTCATGAGTAAGAATCCATATATTACAATTCTTAGGGTCTGAGGAGAAATGATTAATGAAAGGACTGTGCAGGAGTTATGTGGCTTGGTGGTATTATCTGTCCAGCAGCAGCTAATGTCATTATTAGTATTCACAAATTATTCACCATCAACATTTTGACTGTTATGATTTTCTATGTTCACAGATGGGACCTCTAAACAGACATTTCCAAGTATGATTCCAGTCATAATTCAGTTTTCATAGTACTTTGCATAAATGTCTATTTTTGATGATACACTGCTTTAATTCTTTACAGCATTTTTGTCAGTTCTAGACTGGGCAAACTGACAAGAAAAGCCAATTACTTTTCATATAACATTGGTTTCTGAAAGACTTTCAGAACCAAATTGCCCAGACATATGTCAGAGAGAAATAGGATCCTGTGTACGATTTATGTATTTCATGGTGTTGAGCAAGGAAGGCTAAGTACAGAAAATAGTGCTTTATAGTTAACCTGTAACCTTATTGATTTGAAGCACCTTAATTTTAAGAAAAGCATCTGTCTGCTTGACTAATCCACGTTAAACATTGCAGTTATCCTTATAAAGAATAAGCTCATTAATATTTAAACTACACATTAGCTGCATCTCTTACAAGGAGATAATATTCCCCATAACTTCCATTAATTATAACCAAATTAACATGAACTGAGAATAACTGATTGGGAATAAATATTTAATGTTTCCAGCCAAACCTGAGTAAAAGTGATAACAACAGTTTTGGTAACACTTAGGATAGTAATTCCTTATTAACTGAGAAAGAGCAGAGAACCCCAGGCTCCAGTCCGTACTGGGGGCTGACTGGCTGGAAAGCAGATTCACAAAAAGGGTCAGGGAATACTGAGGGCTGGCAAGCTGGTGCTGGGTTGGCAGTGAGCTGGGAATGTGCCCCGTGGCAAAGAGGGCCGAGGGCACCCGGGCCCACAGCGGGAGCGCTGCCAGCAGCCCGGGGAGGGCACCCTGCCCTGGGCGCTGCTCTGCTGGGCCCCCCCAGGGTTGTGTGCAGGCCTGGGCTGCCGAGGGCCATGGAGATCCTGGACAGTGCCCCGTGGAAGGGACTGGAGAATCTCGCTGCTAGCACTGTGTGTGTCTGCTGGGAAAGATGGCATTCCAAACCACCAGAGATTTCTAGCTATCAGAATGTTCTCTGAGGCCGTTATCTGCTGGTTTAGAGTACCTCCATCATAGAACTGATGCAGCCTGGTTTTGGGTTGGGATTGGATGACGTTAGAATTTAGATAGTGGTTATCTTATCCCAAGTTTTTTCACTTTATGTTGCTTTCCACTTGCTTTTCTAAATTTGAGCACCCCTGTAGTGACTGTGATCCCACAGAACTGCAGTGTTTACATTTACTTAGTGCCCATTGGACTGGTTATAATCTCAAGGTTAAAATATGCAGTTGTACAGACATGTGTGCTGTAAGCTTATGGGATCTGGCTGTCCTAGGGAAAGCTTGCGCTACAGAGAGAATGTCAGCTGAAGCTGTTCTCAATACAATGCAAATTTTATAAGCTACCACCCAGAAAACAGTTTTTCTGCACTGACCTGACAGGACAATCTGAAGAAGCACTCTGTGCTGTGTCATATTTATTTGGTTTTCATTTGAAAACATCATTCCTGCAGGGAATTCTGTTTCAGCCACAGAATGGAGGCCTGTGAATGGCTCTTCATTCTGCCTGAATGTTCCCTTATGAATTGCTGATGGTTAGGAAAGCTCACAGTGACAGAACAGGAGACAGCAGCTTTGTGCTTAGATGACAATAATCTGTGTGTGTGCTAACTGCAACTGGCACCATTAACTACCTATCCTTAGACTGAAATACGAACAATTATCACTGCATGCATTAAAATGATGAAATCCACTCTGTTTCTATAGTAACAGGAGTGAAAATTTATGACCTTAAGAAAGTAGAATGTGACCATTTCTGTTCTTTCTTTTTTCAGTTTTACAAGAAGCAGCAATTCTCAGAGAAAATAATGCTTAAGGTGATGCCCGTAATTGTCAAAATTAAAGGTAAGATGTACTTTACCAGTAACAAAGAGAAGCACAACATACATTCAGTTGGAATGTTGATTTTGACTTTTACTTTGTTATGTAGAGGCATACCCAATTTGGTGCTGTTTGAAGGAGATTCTTCTTTTTCTGTTTATTACAAATAATTTTAAGTGGAAGCTTTACAAAAAATCAAGAGTAAGAGAGAAAATGAAGTGAGGACTTCAGTAAGTGAAAATTTAGTAATTGCTTTTTCTCCTGGTCTGACTTTTAGTATCATATGAAAAACAGTTTTATATTTCTGTTTTCCTCTGAAACACATCGAAATATCAACACTCTGTAAGAGATTACTTTATGGATATGTTTATTACATTACAACATTTTTAAGCCTATCCAAGCTAGCATTTATCCAGTTGGTTTGTTAGTAGTAGAAAGCTGTTGCAAAATATTTAGCTAGGTTTTGAAGAATGTGTCTTTATAGATACTTATGAATATTATGGCATAAACCTGTCAAGAGAGAAGAGTTCAAGAGTTCTTTAAACTGATTTCAGCATTCTGTTTTAATATCGCTTAGTTTCAAAACCACCCAGATATAGCATGTTTAAATGTGCAGTCACTTAGTAACAGTCATAATTCTTGAAGCATTTAATAATTTACAACCTTCCCCCTCCCTGCATATTTGTCTCACCCAAAACCTCTCTCCTCATTATATGCTAAGTATATGGAGTGTTTCTATACCACTCTGGAGCTGGGATCCTCTGCTATGAGTACAGGATTAGGGAATATCTCTTCAAGTTACCCAGAGCTTCAGAGTGTGACAGTAATCCACGCCTGTTGGTATTTCCTTGCATGCAGCAGAAATGATCAGATAAAGAAAGAAGAACTTAATTGTAACTCTGTGGCAAAATATCCTGTTTAGTCACTTGGCTCTTTCTTTAGATGTAGTAATTATTATCTTGAGCTTATAAATTTGTTTATTTTTAATTAAGATAAATGATTAGCCTTTATCACATTTCCAGGGATGTCTATGGCCATGAATTTTAGAGAAGTTTTTGACCTCCAGCTCATTTTTAAATTTCATTTCACTGCAGTAGAGCATAAAATGCAAGATCACAGGGTATCCTAATACCCCTTTCCAAGCCCAGGCTTAGATTGCAGATTTAACTGCATTTTTTTAATGCACGTGGATGATTAATTTTTTTTTCTTTCTTTTCCTTCTTTCTTTTTTTTTTTTTTTTTTATTTTTTTTTTTTTTTTTTTTTTTTTTTTCTTTTTTTTTTTTTTTTTTTTTTTTTTTTTTTTTTTATTTTCCTGTGCATTCTGGTCTTAGAAATAGGTCCTTTCTGCACTGGCAGTTACAGTGATAAATATAGACATTTTTTCTTTAAAAACTGCAAATAATTTTATTTTAAATTATAAGCAAGTATTCTGATTGAAGTGTGAAATATTCAACTAATATTATCTCCATTTCTAAGGGGATTCAACTGAGCAAATCAGAAAAGTCAAGTAAGAGTTAAGGTGCTGAATATTTCTAGCATCTAGATTTGCACACTAAATGTGTAGTCAGTTATATGAAAATAAATCTTGCCATTCATGAGCCAGAATTTACATTATGTGTGAATTAGGAGATTATATGGCTGTCATCAGACCCAGAAAGGAAACTACTTAAATAGAGCAGGAAGAATGAAGAAGACTGCTTTCGTTCGTGTAAAAAAGAGCAATACTCAAACCCACCTGACACAGTTCCTCTTCTGGAACACAGATGGAATAAAAAACTCTGTTTAAGGCACATAGTGGCATTTCATTTTCTAACTTTGTGAGATCAAGTGTGGTCTGAAAAATAGAGAAGTCTGGTAACTCTAGCTATATATTCTTCATTTCGATTTTGATGATTCTTATGTATGTATATTCTGTAGTTCTTTGACAGTTCATCTCTGGATGGAAGGAAGATTATCAGGAGAATTTATGTGGAATGGAGAAAAAAGGAAAGTAGGTTACTTATGCTGTTCTTGAAATTCCAATGATAGGATAATGTTTTCATGGTTACATTCTTATTTCCCTTATTTTAGCTTGTTCATAAAAAAATGTGTAGAACTATTCATTTGCACTTCCTTGGGACCTTTTATAATTACAAAAGCTGGTATATCCTACTCAAACCATGTAGAATTTCCAAATCATTTTCATGTTAAACACCTTGAGATGACCACCTAAACAAGGCATGTGGTACCAAAACCAAAATTTTGTGAATGAGGTGTTAAGGTTACAATTGACATGCAAGTACTATAGAGATCTTCTAAATTTCAATTAAATTTAGAATTTAGCAAATCATACTCCAGCTAATAATAAGATCCTTAGAAGAATGAGATTAAATGGTTAGGCTGTGAACACTTGTGAGTACACATTGCTTGTTAAGCCATAAAAAGCTGAAGGATCATTAAAAAGGTTAACCAGTAGCTTCTGTTCCACGCAGAGACATCAATAAAATATTACTGTAGAGAAATGTATTACTTTACATTAACAAACTGTGTGTCGTAATAAGCAGTAAACTGAAAAGGAGCCATGGTAAGGATAGGTAATCACTGTGTTTTGTAAGGCAAAATTAACAGCTAAATATGTCTGATTTTAGTCAGCATGTACTGGATTGACTTTATATTTTAGTGGCAATTTTCTATTTGCCAAGGATCTGTTTATTCATTCATTTTGTAGACTATAAAATCATTTTTTCTTAATCCCTACATCATTACAGCTACAATATCATCATTAATAAATATTCCAGATTTCTTCCCCATATTGATAGATATGCAAATATATGTTGTTGTTTACTGACCGATGCTTCAAATCTGAACAATAATGAAAAAATTACACTACACTTGTCTTCATGAAAACATCTCAAGGAAGTTTTCTAGTTTTGGCAAATCATAGAGAGAATCAGGGAACAGGATCCTTTTCAAAGTAGGTGCCCATTTGGAAATGAAAATGAAAAATATAGAAGTGAATGAATGAGAGCTCATTTTATTCTGCTTCACATGTTCATCTAGGACTAATATAAATAGTACTTGCAGTTCATTCTTGTTTGCCTAAAGAATTCTGCTCAAATCCTGAATGTTAACACATGCCTTGAATTCCTATTAGTATCCCTATTTTACCTCTGCTGCTACAAAGGCTCATAAATAGTTGTGCCTTTTGGCATGGAACTATGCAGAGAGTCTGTAATGACAGACTTCCGTGATGAGCAAGTACAGAGAAAGTTCAGTAAATAAAGAGCTAGACTGTGGTTCCAGTGTCCAAAAGGGAAAAGCTATATGCAAGACATGGCTTTCAATATAACTGCAAGTTTCCATTCTGTGGTTTTAAACATATGAATTTCAAATTAGGCCTAGGGTGGCTTTGATCTGGTAAGATTTTATTAAATGGAATATATTTCTAAATTTTCCTTATATCTTGGGTTCTATTCTTTAAAGAATTATTCTTAAATTACACAGACTGATAGAAGAGGCAAGTATTTTTCAAGATAAGTAATGAGAATGCCAAAGTCTAATCTAACTATATAATCTGATTTTTACCCTTGTTCCACCATTTCTTCAATATTCTTTCAAATATTAATTTACTATTGAAGCAAAATGTCACATTACTTGCATTTGCATATGAATGTAAGTCGTGTCTCCATGGCATATGGTATTCAGCTAAGCCTGGTATAGTTGGCATATGTCTAAGTAAAGTCTGTTTCTGGTATTAGGTATTTAGATTTCTTCCTTTGCATTTTGCTATGGATAAGATGACACTGGGCATTTATGACAGTCGTAGAGATATCATTTTTCTTGAACAAATGGTTCCTGTTTATTTAAACCTTTCAAGAGAGTTACTGGGAAAATTTGCTATGCAGAGTGAAAATACCAAATCACTACTGCTGGTAATAAATTAAATTTGCAATAAATTGGAGTCCAATCTGATTTACCCTGTGTCCATAAATCTGTGACATCTCAAAGACTGGGAGACTTTACATTGTCTCCCTCTTCTGCTGTCCTTTCTTGCTCTCCTGTACTGAGGGAATTCACTGACATTTTTTGGATAAGGTATCAGTAGACTGCTTGTTGTAGATTTTACCTTTGATTTCCAGTTTTTCCTAGACCAGCATCAAATCTGTGAACATCTGCAGTGTCCAGCAGAGGGTCCTGCTTAGTTCTTTTAATCCCCTATTCTTGATTGTGATAAGAAACACTGGGTGCCAGAGTGGAAGCACCAGCTCGTCATACTGCAACAAATCTGGATAGCAAATCTTGCCAAAAATTGGACTCACTGCTCTAACGTTGCCATAGCAATATCAACTGCACATTCTTAAGTGAAAGTTTTTAACTTAATGTGAATAACTGGATTAGGGAAGGAACACTTAAAAGCTGTAGATGTGTTCTACTTTCCTAGACATCCATAATAATAATGTACTTTAACTTGAATTTATTTTAGGAAAACGAATGAGAACAAAGAATTCTTTGGTGGCAGAGTATGATGTCTTTTCACTATGTAGTTTGCAATGAGTGCAAAAAATGGAGAGCACCATTTGTAAAGTTAAATTGAAACACTAAAACAAAGTACTCAATAATTTTGTAGCCACATGAACTACACTCTTCAGTGATAGTACTCTTCTGCTCTTAGCTTTATTTCCTATAAATTCAGATAGAGGAGATGTGTACAAATTATCTGCTACTGCGACAGATTCCTGATGCAAACCTGTACATTGTCTTCTCTTATTTCCTCCTTAATCAGATTTTAACTATGATCAACTTTCCAGCTTTTTCTTTTTACTGATGAATAGACTTGGAATGTTAAAAAATTTTCTTTACAGAGAAAGAAATTAATCAGTAATGTCAGGATAAATCTACCAGATTTTTAGCTACCTAGTGTTTATTAAGGATGCAAAGCTAATGAGTGCACCCAGCTGGCATGCCACAAATCTCTGCTTTTCTGTTGGCAAATCTGTGGGGTTTTTGTTGCTGCAAATAAGGTAGCACTGCAGCACAGTCATTGCAATACTGTGGCTGCAGTAAAAGACTGGATGACTGTTTAGTTGGAGTGATTCTGGTTTTTTACAACTATGTTTTAAAGGAAAATATTTTTCAAATAGCTCTTCTCCTCAGTGCATCGAGGATCCTATTAAACAAGACCTGAGTTCATATTTAGATCTCAAAATTAAACAGTGACATTCTAAAAATACATAATTTGATTGGAACTTGCTTGTTGATCAGCAGTTTGGGAAAGTTAGTTCTTCCATTTCTATCCTAAATGGAAACTGCTGACTTCTTTAAAAAATCTCTCCCTTTAATTGTACACTTTGATTGCTAGTACTGTAAATCTGGGCTTGAAATGGTAAGGTACAAAGCACACAGTTCCAGTGATTTTTGAAAGCGTGGCCTTTTAATCTGGTTATTTTGTTTTATGTTCTTTGTTCTTTGCTATTTAAAGTTTGCACATATGTTTGTGCTACTGCATGATCCTACAGTGACCTTAGAACAGTTAGTGGTAGTTATCCCCAAAGCCGAAACTGCTGTCCTTACAGTGCAGGACTATGTCATTAGTTCAGGGCTATGTTATTATCTCTGAACCTTTTTGCGTCCTTGGATTTTCTGCTTCTAATTCTAACATTATCACTATCTAAAATAACACAAATAAAATGAAGTCTTCCCAAACCCATTGGTAATTGTCAGCTTATGTAGCCATATGTATTATCTGGATGCTGCCTGAGATTAGAGATAGATCTCCCTAATGCTTATTGTTTGTGTTTGGTTTGTCCATCCTAGGACCTAATGCTACATGCTACACAATGCTGCAACTAAAACAAGATTTCTATGTTAATTATGTTAAAAGCACCCTCACACTGTGACGACACAGCAGCAAAAAAAAGGTACTTTCATTAATAATTTGTTAACATCTGTTGCTTATGGAGAAGCTGACCAGTCTTTCAAATTCCATTTTTCCCCTTAGGTTACAGGGAAAAACATGGCATTCACTAAACTGTCTGAATTAGAGTGTAATTCTGTTGGAAACAGAATCTCATTGATGGGTAGTGCAAGCAAGCATCTTTCTTCAAAAATAATGGAATTCAAGGGATTGTGGTGTTTATAGCCACAGCATTATGACAGGAGAGAGCTTGTCTTTAGATTACATTATCCCAGCTACTGTTTTGTCATTTCAAACGCATTTTATTAAAGGAGTGCTTTATTTTAAAGACAGAGGAAACTTCCTTCTACCTAATGGACAACATAAATCAACGTGTGTATTGGGCAAGGAAAAAAAGCCAGTATTTTTGGTTTGCCACAAAGTTGTTTGCAATGTGAAACTGCCTGTAATTTAAACATACAAATACAAGCCTGGTTACTGGGTTTGAGGGAAAGCTATTTTTGACAATTTGACCTCCTTGAGTGATACAGTTTTAACCACATTATCTTTGTGGAGCCCACTTCTTGGTAAGGTGCTGTTGCTACCAAAATAGCTGTGGTCAGTGTGCTGATTGCCTAGCTGTACTTAGAGCACCATGGGCTCTTTTTCCTGTGTTGGAGCAGAAAACTATGTTATACAGATAGAGAATCTTATCCTAGGCTGGGTGTCTACCCAGTGACAAGAAAAATAAGTAAATAAGGCTATAACAGTTTAACCACAGTCATTTTTGCACAGCAGAACTAGATATTTAAGTATTTCCAGTCTTGCTTTTAACATGTAGAATGTTGAATTAAAATGTTGAACTGTGAGATTTATTATCCCAAAGTTGTCTGGCCTTACCAGTTTAAGATATCAAGCAGTGGAATAGACTTCTGAAGAAAAATGGCTGGTTATGGCATAAAAGAGATAAATTCAGAGTTAGTTCAGAGTTAAGATTAAAAATAAAGACAGGAAAGCATATCAAGGCATTTGAAAGTGGCCATGGCAACCATATAACTACATCTTGCAATTACATTGTCATTTAAAACATTTTAGGTTTTGGTCTCAGTTTATACGAAATTGAGTTCTAAAAATTATTTTTCTTTCCCAGAAGAAATTACATTTTGTCCTATGTTCTAACTCTCATTTCCTTGCCTTCATATGAAGGCATATATAAACACTGTTTTCCACTGGCTGAATTATTTCCCTATGAGAGCTTCCTTTATTTCTATTTTGAAAGGAGAGGCTCTCTTTTTTTTATTCGAAGTGCATGCCAGTTCTTACTCAGAGATTATTTTGCATTTCGTTACAGGATTCATGCATCAAACATCAGTGTAGCTTAAAAATACTCTGCCTGCTAGATTCCTACTTAAATGTTTTCAAGCTGTTACAAGGTATGTGAAATACAGATCTAATTTAAAGGGGTTTGTACAACCATACATCACAAATACAGTACCTAGGTGAATCATAGATATTTATTTACAGGTCTAAAAATACACTTCATAGTTGCCTTATGAATAAAATATACTGGTTGCCTGGAAAGCTCCAGACCTTGAGCAGTACAGCTTTGACCATAAGATCCATTGTGATTAGTGATATGACATTACTTGTAAAACAATGAGGTCTGGAGAACTACAGCTCAGATTTGTAGCCTTACTAATTTTTAATACAAAAAAAATCACCGTATTGGTATTGCTATCAGTTCTGAGTTCCAACTCTGGCAGTTACACTCAATGCTATGTGAATTAAAATAATGTTTTAGATAGTAAAGTATCACTAGTGAAACTGAACCATGATGGTACTACTTTGCAAATGGTTTTGAAAGAAAAGCATAACTTAATACTTATGACTCTCCTGTGGATATTAAATTGTATTTTAGCATCAGCTGATGTAATATATGTTTAATATATAATAAAGCCTGTTAGAATTATTTTAGTAGTAAATTAAACATCTACCTATGAATACTGTATGAAATACATTCTTCAAGGACGTTTTTCAGAAGCAGACCTAGAGTCTGATATAAAAGTGTTACTGTATTGATATAAGGAGCTTTTTAAATGCCTATTCTGCTCAGAGCAAGCCGTGTTTGCTTACACTTCATCACAGATTTCCTGGTGTGGTGTGCCATCTAGTGTCAAATTCCCCAAAAGGAGGAAAACTTCGCAAAATCTTTCATCTCCAGCACACCTGGAGAGACAGTGGATTTTCTGAAATGTTGGGTGTTCAGGAATACACAATGCATAAACAGTGGAGTGAACAGTTCACATTTGTTTTTACTGACTCTTTAATTTATTATTTGCCATCCAGTGCTCTTTTCAATAACCTTTGTTGTCTGTGGATACACATCTATTAAAAACTTTCCCCAACTGCAGCCATGCATTTTGATATTTATGCCTAAGGAACAGTTGATACCTGTGACATCGTTTGTGTGAGTGCACACTTCATGCTATACTTACAAAGAAGATAAATTACAAAGAGAAACAGTTTTCTAAGGGCTTTTAAATGCATGTAACTGGCCAGGGAAAAATTTTAATAGCCCTACAGATTTTGTAAAGATTACTCATACAATATGTTTTGTAAAGCAGTGGTATATTCTCTTAAGAAACTTAATTGGTCAATGTTGACTTATTCTGCCTCTATCTTACAGAAATGGGGTTTCATGCAGTCAGTGTGTATGCTATGTATGCTTAAAAAGTGTGGGTTTCTGAGGGCAAAAAATGCTTCTTTATTAAAATTGAACTTTTATGTTGAAAATTTCTTAATTCATATGAGCTTCTGAAATACTACTATTAAAATTCACAAATTAAAAGTTTTCAAAATTTGTTACTTTAACAAAATGAAACAGAGCTTTGATATTTTAGGAGGAATGCCTTATCACTTAGTAGGCCTGATCTCCAAAACAACAATAAAAAAAATTTTAGTACTTCTCAAAGAATCTGTATTCATTACAAGAATGGACATTCCCTATTTTGAACATTAGTTGGCTATGTCAGGTTGTTGTTGGCATCTTAGAAAGTAATTAGAAGCTATTTTGGTGTTCAAGACCTTTTACAAAGTTATTAATACCTGGTGCTTTGTTTTCCTGCCTCATACCATAACTCACGTAATTATATGTCATTCTTTTTCATCAAAACAAGAGGAAGAAATGGAGAAACTCACTGTATCCAAGCTTTTTGTGTTTCTGATATTTATTTTCTGCATTGTGTCAATTTCCTAAATTAGCTGCATTTTTTAACAGTTTCAGGCAAAACAGTATAGAACAGCTTGTTTTGTGGTCTGGCAGCCATCTCATCTGAAATGGAAACTATTTAAAGTACTTGCCAGACAAATACAACTTTCTCTTGATTGTAGTTGAAGAAGGGAAATGACTTTTGAAGTGAGTAATTTTACTGTGATGGTGAACTTCACAATCACTGTATTTATGAGTTAGCAGCAGTTGAAGTAAAAGAGCATAAATGGAAAAGATTAAGTGGTACCTCTTACAAAAATGCAACACACTTATTTGAAAATTAATGTCAGTTGAAATGTCAGTTGAAATACAGTAGAAAACTGCACATCTTGGGGGATTTTAATGAATTGAATACTTTAAGTGTAAAGAGAGTAATTCTGAAATCTCTTCGGGTTTTATATGTATAAGCCCATTATAACAATACTCTTGTTCCATGTTAAATTTTGTAAAAACTTGTGTTGAGCCTTCTGCATTTCTGTAACACATAAAGAAGCCAAAAACATAAAAAAAAAAGCAAAAAAGTGATTCATACAATTCTCACAATTCACTATCACTCCAGGAAGTTGGTGCTATACACCTTTCAGTGCATGTCATATAGACATGCCACTCATACTCAGTTTTTAAATCTTCATTGAGTATGCACATGAATTTAGATTTATCTGACTAACACTTTGATTCACTGAGATTTAAAAATGTTACCTCACAAAATTAGTTTTTATGGGAATCATAATTAGAGTCATAGTAAGAGTGTGAAAGAGCAAATTGTTCTGTTCATTAGAAAACCTGTCTGCAGAATTCTAATTTCACAATATTTATTGGCAGTGGTGGTGTAAGTATTGTGTGCAGCAGAAGGAGCTCAGCTTGACTGTTCAAATCCCAGATGGAACTTGGGCTGCTGGTGGTTTAAAAATTCTATATTTGAATTACAAATTCCTGCAAATGTTGATGCAGAAGAATAATCATGGAACAGGAAGAAATCAGAAAACTGGATAAGTAGAACTGATCTGAATATATTACCTTCCACTTCAAATAACGTTTTCTGACACTGCCGATGTCTGACTAACAGCTTGAAATGTCAGATGAAGCACAATATGGCTTCTATACCCAAGGACAGGATGCTAGCCAGGCAACTTATTAGTTTAGAGAGTTCTTCAGTGCATATTAAGTCATAGTAAGACTTGAAATGCCATTTTTTATGTCAAGACCTACAAAAATCTTTAATAAAATTTTCATGTACATTTAAAAAGAAGGAATTGATTCAACATATTTCTGGAATACTGCTACACTTGCTCTGTCTTAAGCTCTTCTTCAGCTGGCTGCCTGTGTACCTTTCAGTTTCAAAGCTTTGGGGAACACAAGCTTTTGAAACTCTCTACTAGGATGTAAAGGTTATATCATAGCAGTTTACAGAAAACATCATACCTGCTACTATGCACAGTAGGAAATAAACTCTGCAAAATGGATTTATTGAGACATTTTGCAAGAACAAATGAAAGTGTATGTCATATTGCTGTAGTTCTTTTACTGCATAAAACAAAAGGCAGAAGTGACTCTACCTCTTACATTGTCTTTTGAGGAAATGGAAGGAAGAAATACACATTCAGTTTTGCTGAATTAAAGTACTCCAAGTATTGTTACTTGGCTCTGTGTGTCTGTAGGCCTTCCTCCTGGAGCAAATGATGAGAGTTTTGTCAGGGGGTAACAGTATGAGTGAAGGTGGAATGCAAAATACACAAAAGAGGGTTGAAAAGTCCTGGAAAAAATAGAGAGAGGAAGGAAGGAAGGAAGGAAGGAAGGAAGGAAGGAAGAAATATAATGGACATGAAGAATGAATGAGTAAATGAAGTTTTCTGAATACATTTAGGGAAAAACAAAAGGGGATGACCTGATAAAAAGACAGGAAATTACAAATTAAAGAATATAAAGATGAGGGGAAAGAGTTCTTAAAGACCTGGAAACAAGAATTGCTTTGTAGGATCCTTAAAAGAAATGTAATGCAAAATTATCAACAGAATCTCATTACAGATCAGGGCATGTAAGACTTGAAGTTAGCTTTATACTTTGATATGTTTGCTATCCACCCTGGCATAACATATACAAAAAACATCCAAAAATGTGCTGCCTGTCATGTGTGATCTACTTTTTTGAGAACCTGTTTCCATAGCAACATTGCTATTGCATTGTAGCCTAGGTATGTAAGTATAGCCAATGACATTTACATTTGTAAGTGTGCACATACTTTACTTTGCCTGAATAAACACACACACACATATTGTGTGATGACTCTGATGGCATATTGTATGTTTTGGAACTCAGGACATTTGACTGGGATTTTTTCTCACCCAGAAATAAATGTGTACCAGAACTTAATGAAGAAATACATTTCCATAATACCACAGACCCTGAGGCTAGACAACCTAAAACTGTAGGTTCATTTAATAATTAGCTGTAGATTTTTAAAGGTTTCAAAACATATTTTTGAAAAGAAGAAATATTCTGTGGAAATAGATTATTAATTGCAAACCTGAAATTCTGTCCCTTTTAAAGATTTACATTTAGATTGTGTACATATATTAAATCTTGAATTAGGAATGTTGTGATAACCCACTTGCAGCTTTGTACAGTTCTACATATAGGATTGTTTTAATGGATAACTGCTCTGCTCTGTGATCACACCTTGTAAACATTCCAATTTTTTCTAATCAGCATTCCCTCTATGGTAAGTATAGAAACCATTGTCATGTTACCTAGCTGAGAGAGTTAAATTGGGTATTTGAAAAGGTAATTAGAGTTACTGGGTTATGGAGACAGAATTCTAATGAGAGGTTTTGGTGTTACTGAGAATGCAAAGTGTATTTAACAATTCCTGGTCCAAATACTGGGGTGCAAAACTGGCAGGTGAGAAAGTAATACAAAAGAATAGACATTAAGCTTAAAGAGCAATACCAATTTTATAGTAGCTCTCTTCTTTCATTTTTTAGTGAGGAATATGATGATAGTATGCAGTAGTAAGGAATGTAGTGTGCTGTAGCCATCTCACCCTTGAATTCACTTGAATACAGTGCAGCTGTATATCCACATCTTTGCCCAGCTCTTTCAAAAAGCTACTGAGTCTTTTCATGCAAGTAGAGCAGCTGCCCAGGAACTGTGTCTCAGTTTTACTATGCAGAACACACAGTCGGTTTTCAGCAGCTGCAGGAGAAAAAGTGCATTATCTACTGACAGGGGTAATTGGTTAATCATTCATGTGTCTTTTAGGTGAGCTTACATAACAGTTTGGAATGCTTTAAATGTTCAATACTTCCCATAGAACTTTGAAATAAGCCATGTATTACATTTCTACAAGGATAGGATAAACTTACAAAATCATAGCATGTGTGAATTTATTTAGTCTGAAGGCTTTCTGGTTCTAATCAGTGCTGATTTATGATTGACAGCAGTCATGTTAATACACATTTAGCAGATTAAGTGGCTCCCTGATTAGTATTCATCTTACTCTTCTTTCCCATTATCAGTCTTGTTTAAGGAACTGTCCCATGATAAAGTGGTGACATAGGAAACAACTGTCCTTTGCTTCGAGCTGGGGATGATGTGCTGGCACTGTCTGTACCAGACAGGAGTGTTGAGTTTTCACATCTGCTGAGAAGACAACTCCTGTGACAGTTCTGGAGTCAGCTGGGTGTAAGGCTTTGTCTTTCTTTGTTATTAAACATTTTAACATACTTGTAAAGAACTGGAACCTAGACTGGAACATAGACTGGAAAAAGAAAATTACATTAATAGCTGCCACAGATAGTTTAGGTGTACATGGTGTAGCTTCACTGCTGGTGGGATGTAGAGGAATATTTCCTGTTTTTCCCTTTCCTGTTTTTCATTATTCTGACATGTTTCCTGAAATGCAGTTTTAGACTGCACCCAAACACTACCCTTTAGTGCCAGCCATAATAACTGCTGATGTAACATTACTCTGTAATGTCGTGCTTCTCCTTGCAGTTAGGGAGATAACTTTTTAACAAATTTTCTTTTTCTAGAAATAATTATTACTTGATCCAAAAGAATTATGCGCTGGTATTTAACTCTATATATAAATTAATTTCTTTTTTTTCCAGACATCGACAAAGAAAGATAAAATGTGAGATGAAACATATCAGAAGTATGAAAAAAGAAAGAGGAACTCCTTGATATGTTGCAAAATATTTTCAAAGTAATTTATCAGCATTTCTGAAAAATATGTATTTGCCAACTATGGTATGAGACTCCTTCTTTAACAGCTTATTTGCAGGTTGAAGGCAGACAGGGAACTTACTTTTAGATTAATGAATCAATCAGATTGTTGGTTATTGCTGCTGGGTCACAAACAGAAATATTTGAGGAAATGCTGTTCTAAATATTATTCTAGATTTTTAAAAAGTTGATTTAGATTTTAAAGCATGGTTAGATTGAATTCTGCTTCTGTCTACTGCCTTATATAAAAGTAAAAAAGATACTGTTGGCAGATTTAATTGAAGTGTGATGCAGAAAACAGTGGATACAGGGAATTAGTCTCATCTTTCTAGAATCTTTTCTGATCTAACATTGCCCTGAGCACCCAATCCTTGTGAGACTCTGTAAAGCACCTGATATGAATAAACATTGGAAATTTTTGGAAGTCGTTCTAAATCAAAGCACATCACAAGTATTATAGTAATTAAAATCTATACAGAGCAAGTTGTACTATTTAATACAAAGTTAAAAGTACCTACCAAACACTGAGTTACCTGCTGTTTGCCATTCTCTATGCAATATGGTTTAGACTGTGTTTCTTAACAAATGTATAGTAGTGGTTCAAAAACAAACTGCTGCAGGAAGTGGGGTTTTCTTGACCTACTAAAGCTTTAATTCTTTCTATCTGCATGAGGCATTTTACTACATAAATTCTTAGAAATCAATTACCTGGTCCTCTGAATAATTTGCTCTACCAATATAGAATAAACAAATACATGTCAGTTGATTCCAGCAATACCTCGAGATACACTTGTAGGTCTGAGGCAAAATTTCCATAGAAATCTCTTTAAGTGGCCAGCACTAAGGGAGCCTGCCCAACTATGGTGGAAAAAAGTAAAATCAGAGAGCATGAATAATGCAGTATTGAGTATAACTTGTGGTTACACTTCAGCATTTTCCAGTCCTCAGTTTATAGGGATATTAACATTTCAATCTGCATATATTTTTGAATGTAGCAACCCTTGATTAATTGAAAATGTACCAAGGCTCTAAACTACAGCATACTGGAGTGGAAACCAACCTAGCAGTCTATGTGATGAATTCCCAGAACGAGGTGAAATGTGCAACATTAGTAGAAAGAATTTATTATTGCTTTTTTTTCTTTTTCTTTTAATCAGGTAATGATGAAAATATAAATGGTAGCATATGTAATAATGATAAATGTAGTAATAAGTGATAGAGAGCTGCAAAACAGTATTTCTCATGCCAACTTTTTGTGTAAACTTGCACAAATCAGTTAATTCTGCACCCTTACCTTGCTTAATCCAGCTGTGTATGATGACAATGGAACTTGAGTGTCTTACGACTGACTGGAGGTGAAAACAGAACAAAGCTTTTTCTGTGAATAGAAGGGGGAAGGGCTCTCTGTTCACTCCAAAGGGAACAGGATGATATCCAGTGTTTGTGTACTATTATTTAAATGTTAAATATAGAGGAAGCCATACGAGGAGCAGCTGAGGCCACTTGGTTTGTTCAGCCTGCAGAAGAGGAAACAGAGGGCAGAGCTCTCGTGGGCTGCAGCTTCCCCAGGAGGGGCAGTGCAGGGACAGCAGCGGTCTGTGCTCTGTGACAGCACCCGAGGGAACAGCTGGAGCTGCTCCAGGGGAAGATAGGTGGGATATTGGGAGAAGGTTCTTCACCCAGAGGGAGTTTGAGCACTGGAATGGGCTCAAACCTGACCCCAGGGAAGTGGTCACAGCACCAACCTGACAGAGCTCAAGGAGTGTTTGGATGATGCTCTCAGGCACAGGGTGGGATTCTTGGGGTGTTCTGTGCAGGGCCAGGAGCTGCACTCGATGGGTCCCTTCTAACTCAGCATATTCTATGATTCTATTTTCATTTACAATTTCCTACCTGAAAAACCTGTCGCCTGAATAATCTACTTCCGTGTCTAGCTGCATTAAGCACTTCAGAACTTTAGTTTATTAAAAAGCAAGTTGCTCAGATTCAGATCAGATGGGTTGAGATTTTCATCTTGTATTGTATAACAATATTACCTTTCTAAAAGAAGAAAGAAATCCTACTGAATTCTAGAGTTGCATTTCTAAGGGTTGGCAGATTTCTGCAGGGAGGTTCCTGCATCACTTCAGCCCTGATCTGACAGGCATGTGTTGCTATGGCAATGGAGACTGTTGAGTGTGAACATGCTGCTTCTGCTGTGTAACAAAGATGAAGCCAAATTTTAAAATTACTTCTTATTTTACAATTAAGGGGAAGATCTTATCATTAATCAGCCTTAGGAGCCCTATGTAAATTTCAGAGTACATTAGAACATTACTAACAACTTTATAACTAACAACTTTGCTTTCTGTTCTGCAGTGAAAGCAGAAAGCTTGTGTGCTTGATGAGCATGTTCAGTCTAACAGAGAAAATGTAACATGCAGCTTTCCTGGTTTAGTTTCCAAGCAGAAGACAATAGTAGCACTTAACCATAGAAAACAGTTTTTAAAGCAAAGTAGCAAACATCAATCTGTGTAAATACACTACTGCTTGTCTATTCAACCCATCTTAATCAAAGCATTGGCTATGCCAGATCATCTTCCAGCTGGCAGTTACGTAAGGAAAATTAATCAGTTTGAAAAGGAATACCTTAGTTTCCATGGAGCTCCTCTAGTTTTTATGGGCATGTTTGTAGGCTAGAACTGTACCATAGGTAGAAAAAGCAGCACTGAAATAAATGGAGCACAAAAAGGCAATGTAAAAAGCTTTGATGAAGACAGAAAACACACAGTAAAGAATAATTAACAGTAGGCACTTCACAGATAAGTACTTCTACAAGTTATCAGATCACCTTGACAGGTAGATAAATATTTATCTCTTTTTAACATCTCTGGATTTTAAAGAGTCAAAGACATGGCATATTATTAGCAACATAGAAACAAAACATTAGCATTTCCTGTCATTTCAGGTTTGTAGATTTGTGTTTAGTTGGAGCTATATTGTGCCCCATTATTTCTGGAGTAGCCATCGGGGTTGCCATAAGCTTATGGGCTCCTATCTGTTTCTAACAATTCTGAATTATAGAATAGAAGTTTAAAAAAAACTATCTGGTCTTGTACTTGGGCTCAGTGTCTCAGCAAATGGTTTTCCTATCAAAGACACCACCTCCCCTCACCAAAATCCCAAGTAACCACAAATACTGTAGAGCTCAGCAGGAACACAACTTGATTAAAAAATCAAAAATCAAAAATCTTTCCTGTAGAGGAGGATCACTGTTTTTCAAGGGGAATATGCAAAGCAACAGTATTTTCATGAGCTTTGCAGATTGCAAGGTGCCTGTTCTTGGTGATCTGTGTCACAAGGCAACTGTGCCTGATGGACATTCCAGGGGATTGACTGCCTCAGCCAGCAGCATGCACCCAGCTGTGTTTGAACTGATTGAGTCTCCCCTGAAAATCTAATTATAAATATAAACAATGCCATCAGGGGCTCATTAAGAGGGTAATTACTAGTTTTGGAAACATCTCTAATGAAACCCTGCCATTCTAGAACTGCAGTTACAAGTCACAAGCTCATTTTAAAGCATCATATAATAAGTTTCTGGACTAAATGTAGGTTTTTTCAGGCAGAAGTTTTACAAATTACCAGAAATAGAGAGTTCAGTAACGAATTATAAGACACTCTTTCTTTCCTAGTTGGCTTTTGGTGCAAGTCCAACTTAGAGAGCAGATTTATGGCAAAGCTAAGGAGATTTTTAAATGCTCAGCTTTGAATTCTCTGTAAAAGGAGAAATGCATAAACACAAATTTAGAATCAATTGTGACCACTTAAAAATGCAGTCTTTGGCCAAGGTTATAATTACTGTCTGTCCAAGCAGGATTCAAACACTGTTATTTTTCTAGAAGAGCTTTTTAACCAACAAACATTTTCTTTTCCAACTCTTGGTCAGTTCTAACACCTGAATGAACTAAAAAGAAAAGTTGCATTTCTTGATGCATCCAATAGAAGTTTGTATTAGATATGTACCATATGTGCAATATATGTCATAGAATACTAGAACGGTTTGGGTTGGAAAGGACCTTAATTATTCCTGCTCCTATACTTGAGAAAAACACCCTGATCAAAATCTAAGTCCTTCCCACCACATCAAGGCTCACTCCTGCTGTAGTACTTGCTTCAACTCTCTTCATCAGGTCTGGAGATTTTCCAACTCCAGTTGTTACAGCAACATCCATGTCTGTTTTTTCAACTTTAATTACGTTTTCTACATTGGCCATTACTTTCTCATTTTTGTTTGTCTTTCAAAAACATAAGCCCTTCGTGCTCTTCATTATCTTGCCTGTTTTACGTGAACTGTTGCACAACAGTACTTGTTTGTCTACAAAATATGAACATCTTTAAATTGAACCATAGCAGAATTGTGGTACATCTTTGGGAATCCTGGATAATAGCTGACAACTGCAGGCTAGGTTTGGAACTTGTGTTGGGAGTTGGTTCATCACCTTTCAGTAAAACTTTGCATCTCAAATTTAAAGAGAAGAGGAAGTGGGAGTAAAGACAGGTTTGCATCCAGAATGTAGCACTTCTATTCAGCCTTGAAATAACTGTGTGAAATAAGAGTGCTTAGGAGGTAAAAACTGGAACAAGTAATTGAATACATAAATAAAGAGTAAGGAGAATTTTTCAAGTGACTCAGTACCTTCCTCTGTTCTGAAGTTTGCCCACCCACTCCTACATACCACCTCCTGTGGTGCAGGACATTTTAATGTAAAGTGGGAGTTTAGCATACAAATTCCTACTGACTGCATTTGTGCATAGCTTCCCACACACCTTTTGAAATAGGGTCCCTTACTTAAAAAGGTTAACGAGTTCTTATAGCTAGGTCCCAAACTACAAGTGCATGGGTTGAAAATTGCCCATTACATCCATTTTGAATTAATTGGCATTTCATAATTTTGAACTTTGCTACTGAGAAAAGTTTGTGCACCAACTGGAGCAATTGGTAACACCGAGAATGGTGGTCTCGTGCTGAGGAGTGGAAAGCTGTAGATGCTGCATCTTGAAACAAGTACCTTGCAGAGGTTTCAACCACAATACCAGTGAAGGCTAATTTGCTCTGATGTTGGCACACTCCTTCCCTTGATGACACCACAAAATTTGCGAGTAAACCATTTCTTTCTCTGCAAGAAATTCATTACAGTGTCATAGTAAAGATGACGTAACAACACCAAAGTAATTAACAGCTTATCAGGAAAAGTTTGTGACAAGTCTCATGAACTTTCACTGCCATGCTCTGGGCTGCTTCAGTCAGTTTTCTCTCTCACAGGCTGCTCCTCTTTGCTGAAGGCAGCCAGAGCTTCCCAGGCTGTTTTGGTGCACTCACTTGGTTCCTGGTTGCAACTGGAACTCAGAGCTGTTATAGTAAAACAGATGGACTGTAAGGTCAGGTCTAAACCCTACAGCTCTTACTATTTATCACAACTTGACTAATTTCAGCAGAGAAAAATATGGCATTTCCTGTTTTCAACCTGCACTTCTTTGCAAAAGAAAGTATTTTTATGAATCATGTTTGTACATTTCTGAAGTCAGTCTGAGCCTGCCCTTTCTATTCATTAGTGAAACCAGACAAATCAGTTTAATTTCTCAATTTACTAATTGGAGTACAGGAAATAGAAACAAGCAACAAACAGTAACAAATTAAATTATTTACTCTATTGATCTGAAACATTCAGGAAAAAGTACTGACTGAACATACACTTAGCATCTATAAAAGCCTTTCTGAAAGGAGTAAGCTCATAGTATCTTACTCTACTGCATTAATGTATTTTACTTCTTAAGGGCCTGATGCTAAATACTTATTCCCAAGAACAGTCGTAACACTAAGTCTAAGATGACTTTTTCAAGCAGATTTGATCCCAAATCCTGGCTGCTTCATTGTAGAGAAACAGAGCTATATTAAACCTTAAGAAGCATTACAAAAACTGTATCTAGCTAGAAAACTAAGTAAATTTTTGATCTGTAAATACCTAACAGGGGCTGGGTGTAAATAATAGTAGCAGTACTTCTTCTTGTACACCTCACTGTTTAGTGCTTCTGAAAAAAACCCTTGCTAATAGTTGGTCATACTTGGGTATACATCACACAGGTCATCATTACATTGAAAAAATGTAGACTAATTTTATGGATTAACATTTGGCGCTTTTTTTTTTTTTTAATAAATTAGGTAAAACTATCTCTGACTTTTGCTATGGACCAAACTATTTTCTCGCCTAAATTCTATGAGATGTCAATACAAAAGGTGTAAATTTTACTTTACAAATTGAATCCTTCTAGACTGATCATAAACATATGACTTAGAGGTAATAGAACTTGTCTCTTGTTCTACTGTTGAGCTGCAAGAGAGACAAATTCTTGTTTAAATTAGGTGATACTCCAGTTTTAGAGATTTATGCTACTGTCTTGTACGTTTATGTCCCTGTCTCAGTGGTAATAAATAAGTGATCCTCCTCAGAAAATTAATAACAAAAACAGTTGGAAAAGGAATAACATGATGACCTTGAATTTATTGCACAGTCTGGTCTGAACTGGGAGATGACATAAACTGTGGTCTGTGTTCTTAAAATGGAAGACGTGAAAAAATGGCAAAATACAGTGAGACGTGGTCGTTAGGTGAGTCTCAACTCCTTAGCTAGGAACTGAGACAGCTTCAGAGCTGAAGTCTCGAGACCAGAGCCAGGCAAGTGAATCTCCATGAATACCAGAGGTACCTGAAACATGCAGTGCTAAATGACTTTTAGCTCACAAAATAGCAAACATTATGTGTCCTTTTGTCTTCCTCCACATGTAAACCCAGATCCTCTGCTGCTTCTCACAGGAAACACGATCTTAAGACACATGATCTATACATGTATCCTGTGCAAATATTCAATAACTTCAGTATTCCCAGACAGCTCCAATCTTTGCTGTTCAGTGATCCAACATCAGTCTCTGCTGGCCAGTTTAGAACCCAGGGAGCTTTAAAATAGCACTTGCTATGTAGATTTTGATGTAGGATAGTCAAATGCCAGTAACTGCAGTCCAGCTAGCTGTGTGGTTTTGACTCATCTCTCATGGAGTCACAATTTTCCTTTTGCTTTGATGAAGTAGAATTTAAAAGCAAACAAAAATACATCATAGCCTGGCAGACATCATTCTATCAGCCCAGCATCTCACTTCTTCCTGCTGCCTTTCTGACATTTCGGTTCTTTCTTTTCTGATTTCTGACACCCTTAAGCTCTGAGCTAAATGCTGTCTTTGCAGAGGCATCCCTGCTAAGAAAACATGGGTTTCTTAAGCTTAATTTGCCATTGTTGAAGCTTTTGGTCTCAGTCCAAGAAGAAACTGTACATAATATTTGATTGCTAACAATTTGCTTTTGTGTGGAAAATTTTCATGCAGTGTTTGGCTTTGGAAGGTTTATTTTTGCTTAAGGTGCTGAGATTTAAGCAGAGGACAAAGCTTGGGCTCAGTGACTCAAGCCTGGGTGGAAAGGCTTGAATTGAAGGCAGGGAGGAGAGTGCTTGGATTACTGGATTAGAAGCCAAAATGAGACTGAGGGATTTTTAAATGGAATATTTGGTGTTTATCTTTTATGTCCATAGAATGGTTTGGGTTGAAAGGGGTCTTAAAAATCATCTTGGTCCAACTCCCCTGCAATGGGCAGAGACACCTTACACTAGACCAGCTTGCTCAAAGCCCCATCCAACCTGGCCTTGAACACTTCCAGGGATGGAACACCCACAACTCCCTGGGCAACCTCTGCCAGAGCCTCACCACTCACAGTAAAGAATTTCTTCCTGATATACAACCTAAACCTACTCTCTTTCCGTTTGAAGCCATTCCCCCATATCCTGTCATGTCCTATGTCCTATCCTATGTCATATTTTAGTTGTATTTTTCTTCATTGTATAAAAGTACTAATGGATGTAATAGAAATATGGAAAATGCGAAGTGACATGTAGATGAAAAAACAAGGATGCATTGCCTTCATAGGGGAATAGCTGCTTTGGAACACAGAGTTAGTTCAGCAAAATGAAATTTCTAACAAGGAACATGTTATGCAGAAAACGCATTAAGTCACACACAACTTTTTTCTCAAGTATTCTTTCCTCTGTCAAAGCATAGCTTTGCCCTTACTTGCTAGCAAATTATCTGTTCTGTACACTGAAGATGGTTTAATGACAAGAGCATGCTGGAGTTAAAGGTACATTATTAGATTCTGCCTAAAGGAATTTCAACAATTACCTATGTCTGAGTCAAACAGGGACAACAGTACTTCCTTCATCTATACTGTGATATTCCTTCAGAAATATCACAAGAACTCAAGAATGAAGCAGTTACAACAAAAGTGAGGATTTCACACGTCAGCAATGATATCATTCTTTGCTTTATGATTTTACTCCCACTAAAACCTCTTTAACAATTCACTACACAATTTCACCTTCCAAATGTCCTTCCAGACACCTGAACTGTGTAAATCAGGGGTGGCCAGTCCATGTTCTGGGTCAGTTATTCAAAGTATGTTCTCATTATGTGATAGGCAAGGATCCCTTATTACTGCCCCTTACCAGTCTCCCAGATTTGTTTACAGATTCCACTGTCATCTTTGATCTGCTCTGGTCACAATAGTATTTAATCATTATGAGTATTTAGTGAGATTTGCTATATTTTATCTTGCCTTTTTTTCTTCATCCAGGTACAAAGACTGCTAGCACACCTAAGATAAGGAGTAATGTTCCTGGCTAATCTTAACCTGCTTAGCCCTGTACTAGAATCCTTCTGTGACTATCTCAGATACAACACAGTCTCAAAAATACTAATAGTGATGAAAGTACTTAGTCTATAGGCATAGTATTTTCACGCAAATTTACCATCTCTCTTGATGACTTTACTCACAGAAGGTGACATTTTTAGTAATACATGGAATTGCAGCTTGATCAATAAATCTGCCTTCCCAGAAAGGTTACTAGGCATGAGTCAGTGGTTACACACAAAGTGAAAACTTTGAGGTACAAGACTTATCCCTTGTTAAGCAGTGCCATAAGAAAACACAGCTGGCAGTATTGGCTGCACTTCTTTTAAATACATGATCTGTTTTGCACATCATAGTACTATACACCCATCCACTCCATGTAGTTGTAATGTCCAACTTGTGCTTTAATCTGAGCATATAAATGGGAGTAGATATCTTATTCATGCCTCAGATTGTTTTATTCAAGTTTGAATCAAGTTGAAATGTCTTGCTTTTTACATCAGCTAGAAAAATATTCATCCAGTAATAGATTCTGCATATGTACAACTGCTTCAGGACAGGAAACATTTTGTTGATATCAAACTGAGGTTTTCATTTCCCCATAATCCTGTATTTCTGAGTTGAAACTGATACAGATACCATTCAACATCACCAAGAAACCCTCTGTAACTTATATACTACTGCCCTCTGCTGCATTTTTAATTTAGTTCATAACAGTATGTATTATGTCAACTCAAACCATGCAAGTCACAGTTCTTGTCAGGTTTATGAGGCTCTTGCATGTCATCAGCCATGGGCTGTTAAAGAATCATCAAATCCGTGAGAGAGTCTTTCTAGTTGGATTGCTTTGTCAAATTCACATTTTTAATTCACTAGAGTGATAGAGTTTCCAAATTTCATTAGGGTCTTTTTTACTGCTGTTCATCTTATTTTACCTTAGTGTACTATTCTACTTTTCCTTGATATCATGCTAAACATTCTTTCTACAAAAGGAGACAGCTTGCTTTTTTTATATCACAAAATTTGCTTTCCTTCACATAAAAGGAAAAATTTTTAACTGAGCCGAGATTTTATGTATCCAGGTAACACAAGTACAAAGGTTCATTAGTTCACAGCCACTCTGTAACAATTTACAGGGCTACAGAAATATTTTCCTTATAGTTTATCCTTCCAGTAGCCTAACATTTAAAATCACTGCTCCTTTCCAGATTTTCAGCAATAGCTCTTTAACAGCATTGATAATATGCTATGCTGTTTTTAGGTAAAACCTAAATTTAAGAATTTGCTCCAGTACAGAGATCATTCTAGAAATAAATTATTTTCTATGTTTGCTGAGGGTGACACTGATCCACATCAAGCCCCTACAGATGCTGAGAAACTACAAGCAGCACAGAAAGTGGTTGCATGTGCTTTAACTGGCACCAAACTGAACAGAACCTGCAAAAGTGCTGGAGGTACCAGTGTGATACCACTGTTGCCTCCAAATCTGCTGTGGGGTGGGGAAATAAACTTCAACTATTTGCTAATTAATCCCTAAAACTTGAAGTGAAAGTTCCCTGCTAAACCATTTCACACAAAATCAGTGACCACCTGTTCCACAAAGAAGAGTTCAGAATCTGGATATCCTGCTCAGATGCTGTATGGTTGCCAAGCAACATCAATATAGACAAACCATTAAAACAAACTTAACATCAATATTTTTAGTAAAACATTGCTTATTAATTTCTTACATCTCCTGGGCTCATACTGCTTTCTGGTTTTGCTTGAAGATGATGATTTGGGAGCTAAACATCCCACTTAACTCATTTGTTGATCCGAACAACCACAAAATACATCAGTCTTAAACCAAACTACTAAGACAGAATTTTGGAGGAAAACCACAACTCAAGCAAGAGAAAGTCAACATCATTCTCAAAACTGTAATCCCATCACTACAAAATCATTTACGATAGCACAGCAAAATAGCATCAGACAACATGCAGCTTTAATGTTATTTGAAAGCTGCCCAAGCTGTGCTAACACCAGTGTGACATCAGTTCTCCAGCATTAGACCAGACATCAGCCTTTGCATGGCTTGGCAACACTACCAGGCCTGTCATTATTCTGTCCTCCTCCTGCCTGTGCTCCCAGCCTTCCCAGCTTCTCACAAGGACTGGCACCTTGCTTTAGTGCAGGACTTCTCCCATTTTAACAGCGAGCTGGAAGAAGGCCACATTCCCCTTTTTCCTGCAATCGTAGGGGATCATGGAACCTTGAGCAAGGCATGAACAAGATCTGTACTGGGACAAGATGTCCAAATGGTAGGCATCTAGGGCACAGAGAGGAACAGCTGTCACTAAAACTCATCTTGTATTACAGTCCCTATCATTTAAAAAAAAAAAAAAATCAGATGCTAGCACAATCACTGTCCAGCATTACAGTTTCTTCAGAGCCACAATGCATTATTTTTAATTGCAAAGAGATTGTTTTATACAACCAAACTGTATGGTCAACATGCCTGGGTTTGTGGATCAGTTTGGAGACCAACAGCATGAAGGCAAATGCAGGCATTTAAAACACTTTGGAACTGAGGAACTAATTTCAAAATTATTACCTGAGCAGAGGTATATAAGGCATCCTGAGAACTCTTTTTTTAACACAAGATGAGCAAGTGAAATGCAAACAAAAAGAAATTGAGTAGTCTCAGTCCCACACCTCCATAAATTCAAGAACAATTATCAGTGAACTCCAAGTGTACCACAAGACAGCAGGTGCATTTGGAAGATTAACCAATAAGTAATTACTGAGAGAGACACCATGCATCCTTAGGGAAGAAAAACAGCACCAAGTTGACATTCCCTCTGAGCACTGAGACAGCACGTTATTCACAACAGGAGACAGTCTGTGTTAGATCAACTTTATTATATTATCAAATTTGACAATAAAATATTCAAAATCTATTCAACACATTCATACACAAGAACATATAAAATGCCAGGTCTCAGAATATGTTCTGTACAAAATACTGGTTAGTGTAGAGCAGCAAAGTCATTGCCAAACATTCCCTGAATTTAAGAGGGCCTTGAACACACGGTGCTCCAAGAACTACCTTAATACCAAACATTCCTTCCTTTGGTCTGCAAATCCTTTGCAATTATTGCTAGTTATTGAAGCTTTCTGTTTTTATACAGAATCACACAGTGACTCTGAACCTCTTCAGAAGTACTACAATGACAGCTGAAAGCTTCTTCAGCATTTTCTATACATGTTGTCAAAAATAAGAAACATATTTGGTCCTCACGACTACTTTTGGTTTCTTAAAATATCCTGGAAGAATAAAACAAAGTAAAAATTATGGAAAGAGACACATAATTGATGCATTAGGTATAACAAAGATACATCAGTAAATTCACACATTTCAGCTGTGCAGTGTGGCAAAGCACCTGAGTTAATCCTCTTAGGAAAGTGCCACATTCTCCTTAAAGATTTCTTTCTTTAGACCTCTCTCCCTACAAGAATCTGGAATGCTCACGTGCAGGTGGCTCCAGCAGGTGAGTACCAGTAATGCTCAGTACTGTCCTTGCAGAAGAACGTGCCCCAGTGAGCAGGCACTCCTCACACCACTGCAGTGGTTCCATTGCAGCAACCAGAATAATGCACTCACTTCTCAATGAGAACTGCATCCTAATATGCAAGAAACTGCAAATGAAAGGGCTGATGATGATTGGGGGGAGAGGGAATCACACCTTCTGGACATAAAAGTAGCCTGCAGATCCATCACATCCAGTCAGAGAACCACCAGGAGCACTGACTGCTCTCACACAGTATTCAGAACTCAGGTACACACAGTTCTTTACATCAAGGCTTTATAGTGACAAACAACATAAAAAACAAATGCCTTCAGCTTTCAGCTTCATTTTACCACATTAACTAACAAAAATTTATTTCATGGGACACTCTAGGGCTTGTCTACTAATGGAAAACTGATTTATAAATCTTTAGATTAAAAGATACAGTGAACCAACCTCAGAAACACAGTACTAGGTTGCCAAAATTAGAAAAGAATAAGATTTGTGCTTTCTTTTTTTTGGGTCACAAAAATCGTATTAGAAAGAGTACTAATGAAGAAAAAAGAGGAAAAAGAACAAGCATCTTTTTGAATAATGTATTTTGGAACTTCAAATCACAAAAAAACCCTGAAGCTAAATTCTTGCTACGAGACTGAAAATGCTACTGATTAATGGGTAAGGGTCCAAATGAAGCTTAGAAACATTCTCCAGATCAGGTTAAGAATTGTTTACCCAAGTTGTTTTCTCATTTTTTTTGCCCTTGATGCCTATATTGGTAATCTGCAATACAGCCTCCAGCTCCACTCATTCCAGTGCTTATTAACAGGCATTCTCCTTCAGCAAGAAACAAACTGTGATTAGCTGTTTTCTGTAATGTATTCAAATAGCAATTTATTCAAAAATTGAGTCAGACCAAGGAGGAGCTTTATCATCTTTAAACAGTCTTGGAACACAAGCCTGAAGCTTATCCAGCTGACAAGCCCTGCATAAAATAGATCACTTAGCTAAAGGACATTTTTGTGTGCTTTTTTTCCCCCCCTTGTTGTTGCAGGATTTTTTGTTTTGGGGGAATTGGTTGTGGGAGGTTTGTTTTCATTTCAACAATCACACGTTACAAAGGCTATGGGCAACTCAATACTTACTCTGGAAAAGTCTAGGCAATATTGCTGCTGAACTGTAGGTTCATGGGCAACTGAGGACAAGATTAATGTTCCATTTTAAAAAACAGGAAAATGTCTATACTCCCTCAACATAAGTAATAGGAAAAATGCAAAGGGAGAAATAAAACTACATAAGGAAGTTAAAACCTAGGCAGATATTTAGCTTGTTGATGACCCCAGTTCAAGTTGTTTTGGATTAACAAGAGATTTCTGAATTAAAACTTAAAGCCTTAAACCTACCTCCTGTTCCATTCTACAATAGCAAGAGTTCAAGCCCATCAGTTCAACACATCTTATATGTTCCATGTCAGAAAACATTTTAGGCATGCTACCAAAATAGCTAAAACATTACCCTTTAGACAAATTCAGTTTCTTAAGTAATGAATCCTTAATAGTTTGAGTTTCTGAAACTCTTACAACATTTTCCTTTGAGAACCTAGCATTTAGAAAGCATTCAAAACTGTGTTTTCAGAAGACTAAGTGCAGTCTAACTGGGTGACTGGTATTAAAGCAAGCAAAAGAGAATTTTCAAGTAAAACTATTTCTCCAACGGGACTTCTGTAATCAAGGTGGTAAATATGATGGTCTTTAGGCCAGCACTGCTGTGGAGGTCACAGTAGAAATTATTCTGTTTTAACACTGAGTAAAACAACACTGTAGGAAATTAACAGAAGTGCACGTTCAACAATTTACAGAAACATTTAAGGAACCACATATCCCAACTTCTTGAAACAGCAATAATGAAACTTGTCATCTATGGGAAATTGCTTTTGTCTTAAAACAAAAAGTTTCTTTTCAGTGGAATGCAATGTTGATCTAATCACTGCTTAGTCAGTAACTGGATCAGAGCCAAAGTATTTGACTGAGAACAAGGTTTATGCTCCATACAACATTATGCTGGCTTCCATTCCCCACCCCATTTCAGAAGTTCAGTTTTCTTTTTAAATACTGCCCACCATCCATTTTCATTTCCACTATAGGAGATCGTTTTTCACCCAGAAATGCAATTCCACACTGTATAGATTGTTTGCCAGTATTCAATTAGCTTTGATTTATGTGCTACTCCACACTGCTACAGTTATTACAACCACCAACCAGAGTTTAGCTTCGTTCCCTCATTGATAAGTAAAGCACAGGCTAAGAATTCCTCAGACTCCAGACTGTATGCAACCAGGAATTCTAGAAGTTGATGAGCAAACAATTTCTTCTTTCTAAAATAACCCAGTAGGATACCCAATAAAGCAGCTTCAAGTAATTCACACATCTATCTTTTTCTCCCCCAAGCTGTAATGAAAGAAAGACTGGATTACAACAATGGTAACAGTTCCAGGCAGACCTCTTCCCTGTCTCACCCAGTAGATACGCACATTTACAAAGTAAGGTACTGGGAACTGTGGATCAGAATATGCAAGACCTTTTAAAAAGCTTACTGTGTTTCCCAAATTGTTAATATCATTCCCTTAGGCATCCAAAATGGCCATCCTTTCTAGCCTTCCCACTCCAAACCTGCAAAGGCCACACAAAGGAACTTGGGGATCTATGACTCCATGTAGTATGTGCAAGGGGCTGCACAATCTCCAAATGACAGTCTGTATGACCATTGAACACAACACCAGAGGCACCAAAATGCATATTTGACAAAATTTGCAGAGTGTGAAAATACCGTGAAGCATCATAAACACAAATCAGAGACAAACGATCATTTAGGACACCGGCAACTTGAACACAACCTTTAAAAAAAGCAAAATAAATAATTCAAATATCTAAATATCAAGGGATTAAAAGGCATTTCCCCATATTAAAGGGAAGGCATCACAGGTGAGGAAAATAACTATCAACACAAGGTTATCACAAATCAAAGAGCAGCCTTTTCACATAGGAGATAGTGGTATCATTGGACAGCATTTCAATATGCTCATTTCCCGAAAGCTCGAACATCACCACTTCCTGTTTTTGCATGTCCACCCACTTTTTACATTGCAAGGCACTCTGCAAGTTCACTGTACCATCGCCATCGCTGTAAAAAATCTTGGGTTCTTTGTCAGGAAAGCTCTCGTAATGGAAGGAGTCGGGAGTGTCCACGCCAGTGCCGTAGAGACAGTGGATGCGCACGCGGGGCGGGCTCATGCGGTACAGCAGGTGCTCGGTGTCCTGCCGCATCAGCCAGCCGTCCTCAAAGCTGATGTCCCTGTAGAACCGCCTGTAGTCCCGAAGGGTGTAGTTCGCCGTGGGGGTGCTCACAAACACCTTGTCTGGGGGCCACGTGTAGTTGTAGGGGAGCATCCAGTTCGTGGAAACCGCTGATCTCTGCTGGTCTCTGATCTTCAGTGAGCTGATAACAGGTATTCTATTGTTGTCACCTTAGGGGAAAAAAGTGGAATTGCATCACACATAAAGCATCGATCTTAATCGGCAGCAATTACTGATAAGTTATAAGCACTCGTGGTGATAACATGAATAATAAGTTTGTTTCCTTGGCTTGCGGTGACAATTTCAAAAGTTTTCCTCGTGTGATTGTCTTGTTAATGAACTTCTGCAACTTAACTTCTACCGACTTAAAAATTTAAATATAAATGGATGACTGACTGACAAAAGTGGCTTAAACTAACATATGGTTAAGTGATTATTTATATGCATCTTTCTCCACATTTTAACAGTTGTTCTTGCATCTTCACAAAATTAAAAGCTGCTTAATAAATGGCCTCTATAGTTCTTTCTTTTTTTAAGAAAAAAACCTCCAACCCTGAGACAGATCCAAGCTTATTTTCATTATCACAGTGGCTGTCACACCTTAATTGTTTTGTCAGTTGACCTTTGAATCTTATTTTCCCTTATTAAATCCATTTGGTTACAGTGTGCAGTGGTCCAGGTCAACCACGCCATAAAAATTGAAATGCTGAACCGAAACCACTGTTCCTGAAAAATACACTCTCGTGCCATTTCAATTCCATGGGGTGGCACTGTTGCTTCAGCAAGGAGACACAAAGCACAGTAATACCATCTTTAGGAGGACTATATGGAGACCATTGCTAGTCTGAAACAGATAAAGAAAACTCAAAAGTACAGGAAGAATCACAAAGGTCCTGAAAAATGTGGTTCATTATCCTGTGTGGTGTAAGCATGTCACTGTGCACTCTCACCACTAAGCTACTGAATACTGCTTGGCAGTTCTCAGTAATGAAAGCCCAAGTTGTGCACTGAACAATGAAAGGAATGTGTCCAACATTTATTTCCAGTAGAATAATCAAACACAGAACCTGACTATTCCAACCTTCTCTTACAGAACTGTTAGATAGTGCTTATCAAATCCTTTACTTTTTTTCATAAATGAAAAAGTACTGGATGGCCAACACCACATTTAAGTCAGCAGGCACAATGCTCACTCACAACAAAACATTAGGTCTAAGGAAGACACTGCTAACATTTCAACATTGCAAAAATAGAAACAAACCCCCACACAAAACGATTCCACCCGTGTGCTGTTTACCACTTTGATAACACAGCTGTGGATTTGACATGAAGTTCCTGGTCGTTACATACTGTAAACGGAAATGGGACAGAAAGAATGCATTCATAGAGTGCCTTGTCTTTCCTGCAGAAATGCAGTATTTTTCTCTAAAGCAATAATTCTTCTGCATACTAACCCTGATAATTTTAGAAACTTTTAAATAGACTAATGCAACCCAAGTGCTAACAGTGGTGCTTTACTACAAATATTTGAGACAGAACAGCCTAAGACTGTACACTCTGATATTATGTTTGCCCATTTAACTTTCCCACATGATTGTTAAATTTCTGCTCAAAAACATGAAGTCTAGTACAACAGACACAGATTGAAATATGACTGACTACACTTTAGTAGAAATTTAGCTATTCATTATGCATTAGTAGAACTAGCCACTTTGCATGAGATGCATTATACAGGGTAGACAAGATATGAAGCACAAAAGTTTAATCCAACAGAAATCTGGGACTGCGGAATTTTATATAGTCATGAGTAATTTTATGAAGGTGATATTAACATTGCTCACTTCTCGCCATTTCTGTAGCATGCAAATGTCAGACTAAGCCTGTGGGAAAAGGGAAATCAATTTTTAAGTGTCATTTCAACAGCTTTAACAATGTATAAATTGGATGTTTATATTGAGTCAAGTTTTCTGATTAGTAATGGAGTAGTGCAGTACTGTTCAGAATCAAATGCCTTTGCTAAGCAAAGTATTCTTTGCTCTGTACATGCATGGCTGGCTCTTGCTGTGTGTTTTGCATTTTAATGAAGTCCAATTTTTGATGTCAGCTTTGATTAGGAAGAAGAGAGGATATCCAAAGCTAACCAGTCAGAAACAAGCTACAAAACCAAGCCAGAAACATCATGAACTAAATGTCAAAGCACATGATATAATTATGGTATCACATGATGGGGTAAGTGAACATTTTCCATCAGTAATTTTCAGTCATTTAGTGAAGTACATTATGCTGCTTTATTCAATTTTTTTTGGTTTTTAGTCTCTGGCATATCCAGTGTGCTAAACACAAGACCTCAAAGATTCACTTTCCTAATCTGCAGAGTTCTAACTTTCACCTGACATTTACACCATGGCCTGGTTCCCCACCACGTCTACACATTTCCTTTAATGTAAACCTCAAGCAGCCGTGTGATCTTTAATCAAAGGAAACTGCTGAATGCTCCTTGGTAGCTTTGCAATACTGAACAGAGAGCAATCAGGCTGGTGGCAGAAGGGACAGAAATAGAAGGCATCAGGCCAAACAGCAGATGACACACCAATCTGCTGAAAAGAGGCCAGGAGAGGTCAAGAAGGGAGAAAGCTGCTGATACAGGATGTGAAAAAACTCAGTCCACAGCCACAAACATGAAAAGTAACAGATGGGTTGCAAGGCTTGAAACATCAAGTTGTCATCACTTACAAAAAGTTATTTTTACCTTCATGGTACCTTCAACTCTCATCCTGCAGTCTTACAGTCAACAGCCTAGTTATTATCATACACTACCCACAAAACACAGTGCAAACCCTCAAACTACCTACCTGAGGCCAGCACACGGAGAGTTTTAGCCACTCCTCCCCAGGGAGCACCTAATGACACATAATCCTTAATGTACTTGTCTTTCCACTCCTGGCTCTGTTGGTTGAGGAAGTAGAGGGTGTACATATTGCCCATGCTGTGGGCAATGAGCACAACCGGGCTGCCGTACTGCTCGTACATCAACTCGATCATCTTGCGAAGTGCCACAAAATAGTCTTCATTCTCATCTGAAACACACAGATTACACGCTTCTAACCATTCATTGTGAATGCTCAGCTTTTAGAAAATCAGCTTTTAAATAATTGTGTTGAACTGGCTGTGGAATTAATAATGCAGCCCTTAGAAACTCCAGTATTAAATGGCAAGGGTGGGGGTTTTGTGGGTGTGTACTCCGGTGGTATGGGGTTTTTCTATTTTGTTCTGTTTTTAAACAAGTTGTAAGTAGCAAGTCGTTTAAAGAGGGGAATAAAAAGAAAACTGCAAAACTGAGCTTGCATCTGCATCCAGGAGTACCCAGGGCCCAAGAATTAGTCAAAATTAAGTTTTTAGGTATAATTATACACAATGGGAGAAGAGACTCAATACATTATTTGCTGCTTAGGAAGAGTCAAAATTTTGTTCAAGTAACAGTATTTATTTACTTGGTGCCTTTCTCCAGTCATAAGGTGCTCCTCTTACATCTTCATCACGTTTGTAGCCCCAATCTACTAAACTCTGCACCAACATATAAAAGTAACTTCCTGTAAACATCAGATAAGAGAGAAACAGAACAGCAATAAGGTTAGTGTTAGAAACAGCTGTCAGACCCTACTGCAAAACAAAGTTTGAGTCCTTATCGCTTACACCAGATATACAGACATTAAACGTGCAGTTTACCTTTAGCAATCTAGAAAGCTGCATGCAATATTAAACAAAATAAGTTATGCTCATTATCCCCCAAAATTAAGAGAATATCACTATTAAAACTTCTTACTAGTTGACTGATCTCCCAAACATTTTGGCAGCAAAATGTAGTATACACAAGGTGGATAAATTTTACTCAGCAGAGGAATGTTTACCCTTGGACTGTAACAATAATTTCTGAGGTGTTCTTGTTAGTCATAGCTTTTGTTAATTGCAAGTTAACTTCAGGTAGGGTATAAAGGTTGGCCTGAACTTCACCAACATTTATTCTTGGAAACAAATGCTTATCTGTACACCAGGGCAGAATTCTGGAAACTACCCCAAAACTGTTTTTCCATCTATGGGGTAATGGACTAAGAATTAAGTAACTGAACATTATGCTTTAATAGCAAAGAAGAACTTGTGCAGATTTCATATTGAAAGATGTTACACATTACAAGGTTTGACACAAAGGATTTCAGTATTACCACAACTAAATGCATCTGGTAACAGTGTCATAACAGTCTACTGAACAGCACAGTCATTTAAGTGTTGAGCAGAACCTCACTCATTAGTCTTGAACATTTATCATACAGTCCCTGAAGTGGAGAATTTAATCATAACCCTGCTGTAGTTATAGGAGTGATTTAGTGAAGATCATTAAGCACATCACTGCCCTTAAAGACAAAAATCCATGTTATGAAGCATGTGAAGCTCAGTGCATTACTGGCTATTCAACTCCTTCAGTCTTCAGCCACAGTTAACAACTCACAAAAGCTTATCAAACTCAGTGTTTTCTGAGACATGACTTCTACAAAAGCATTAAACAAAAAACCCTGCAAACACATTAATGCAGAAACCTTTTACAGCAGAAATGCAATTTTATAATTATTGTGACACCAGCAAAATACAAGGTACCACAGATTGTGGTACCATATCTTCCAAACCCATTAACACATTCCTAAGGCCAAAGAATATCTTACTTAGAACCAAGCTGAATGCGTTTTATTTCAGTTTTGCTTGTCAAAATTCACAGAATTTTCTACTCAACCCATCTCATTTTCAGAAAGCATCTGCACTCAACATGCCTACTTGAATTTCATCAAGCAAAGTTAGATTTGGCACAACACTAAACAACATGGAATTTTCTTGTCTCAATCTATCAGGTCAAGCAACAAACAAAACAATGCAATGAAAACTCTTAAAAGCAAAGTGAGCTCATGGAACTGTAATTTGAAATCACATTTCAGTAGCTTGTTGCATAAAGACAAACTAGAAAAACCTCCCAAGTGACAAAGCACTCCAGACACCGCTGGTACATACCAACACTCCTTTTACTTGGGTCAAGGAATTCCAAGGAAAATGTCTGCCCAAATCCTGGCACTCTGATATCCACTCCATCTGGGGGTTCTGTAATCTTACTTGTTCGATTATACACCAGCCTAGGAGAGGGGGGAAGAAAAACAATGAAAAAAGCCATGAAACATGTTCTATTGCCACATGACAACTCTCAGCTATATTGGGTCTTACCTTCTGAGTGCAGTACAATACTTTAAGTGCTGTTACTCAGAAGGAGAAAAAAAAACAACCCAGGCAGACATGATCAGAGTGCTCTCATGGCTAAGAGGTTTTACAATGCAAGCAATTAATTACTTTAATGCTTTACATGCAGAATCTAAGACTTCATCTGTATAAAACTGAGTATATGGATCTGTGGCTGAACTTCACCTTTGAAATATAACCTACTTTATATAGTTTTGTACCACTTAACTTTGCATCGAGCTACATAATGGAGAAAACTTCTAAAGAGCATAAGAATGTGCCAGTAGAATATAAAATACCCATAAAATCAGCCATCAAAAATATTGTCCTAGCTAAAAATAATTAATTTCTGTTTAAGTAGAAACACCCATATCAGCATAAGGGAAGACTTTATTTCTTGATTAATAATGATGGGTACCTCAAGAAAGATCAAGGTATTGAATGTTTTGTAAATACTTTGCAAATCAACTTAAGATGTGAAGAATCTGAGGCATTGAGTCAGGAGTTTATTTTTTTAATCATCATTATTACTATAGTTGGGGCTGGGTTTGTTATTAATACAGTAATAGAATGGCCATTTCTGAATTGAAGTTTTACCCCTAGATGGAATCTCAGAATCTAAACTGCTACACAAATCTCACAACAAAATCTCTACCTCATAAGGCACAAAGCAAGACAAAGCAGAATGCTTTACAACAGCTCACTACATTCACACAAAAGGGCAAAATGCCAATACAAAAATTTTTAATTGCACAAGCTAAATATTGTTTTCATACAGATATTCATTTTTTACAGGAACAGACTGAATGATGAAATAGTGTGAAAGCTTTAAATTAGGCAATTTTTAAAACCAAAATATTTCAGGTGGAACTTCCTGGGCATCAGTTTCTGCCCACTTCCTCTTGTCCTATTGCTTGACATCACCACAAAGAGCCTGGCTCCAAAAGGAGCAGAAAACACCCTCCTTTAAATAAGGCCATAGAGGTATCTAATAAGTGCTCAAATCTGCATTAACTGGTAGATGAGGAAGTGGAAGAAACTAAAAGAACCTCTGCCCCTCATCAGCAGTAACAGCTACCTCAGATGCCACAGAGCCACATCTTCAGACCCAACCTGTTAGTCTACCCAGCAGAATTCCAAGTCATTTCTCTCTCTGGTCTTAAACCAGAACAGAAATTTGAAGGCAGCCATTCTGCATGTCAGCCTAAGGAAAGGATGTAACTGCAAAGTGAAACATTTCTGGTCTTACCTGATATTATCAATCCAACAGTCAATGATGACAGGCAGAAGCAATTCCAGATTCAGCCAGAGTGTAAAATAACTGTCTGTCTTCTTAGAGCAGAGATAGTGCACTACTGATGGCTTATCTAACTTGGCTTCCAGCTGATTACCTAAGTCCCCTGGAACTGAAAAATATAAAAAGAAGAGAGAAAGATAAAAAGGAGATAGTTAATTAAAGTGTATAACATTTTATATTGTAGCATACACATCTAAATTCTGTAGCCCTTATATGCATTATCACTGCATCCAGAGAGACCATTAAGTATTGTAATTGGATTAAAAATATACATAAAGTACTACATGTACATTTTCCACTGAAAATATTCATATATTTTCAAAAATCATTAGCTGAGGAACCAACATGTAGAAGTATTCAGGATCAACAGTTCATAACTTCAAAGAGCAGACTACATAGGAACATGTCACATAAGGCCATGGGTATGAACAAAATTTGGTTTGGACATGACCAAAATGATCTGTGTTTTAAAGTATATACAAAATCTTTCTGAAAGAACTTTTTCTTCAGAGTCCCAAGAACTTTTTCTTCTTGCATGTCCCAACTGCACATGCAAGTCTTTGTCTTTAAACAGTTGCCTGCAAACTATCAATTTGATATTAAAAATGTGAAAAGTAGAAGACCCATTTATATTATTTATCTTCCCTTCTTCACAGAAGCCACACTCTTGCAACACAAGATGTAGTTGGTTAATAAAGTAAAAAATGCAGTTTCATATCTTTTACATCCAGGTTTGACCCCAACAACAATTTTACTTTGTTTTTTCCATTGGATACCTTACATCAGTAATACCTGGAGGAAAGGCTCTTGGGTATTTGCACCTCCTTAAGGCATACACTAAATGCCAGTATTCCTTTGACTAAGGTTTCTTCTTTGTTATTTTTTAAACACTAGATGAAAACAGGAATACTTTTCCACATTAGAATTAGGCTTAACCAAACACTCTTACAATTTTCAGCAGCAAGTTTTCAGAGAAACTTCTTGCACTCTGTTATGTTTAGTCATTTTTCCCTCAAGAATCAGAAAGGTAAAAGCATTTCAGTAACTGAAAAGCTTTTCAGTATCAGAAAACTTTAGAAGTTAGGCACTTCTTAAGGGTTTCACCCACTCCTTTCAGCTTCACTAAGCCACCTTTTTGGGGTGTGCATAACTGTATCCTATCTGCTCAACAATGGTTAGTTTTGAATTTTTTTAATGCAGGTCTACCCCTTTAATTGTTTCCCCCCATCCCCAATAATCAAACCAGCTCAAGTTCTATAAAACACTAATACTTAGCAATGGTTTAAGGAAAGAGATAACATCTTTTAGCAGAGCACCAAATTTAACTGGAAAACCAGATGTGCTTTTAAAGAAACACTTATTGCAGAACTGAAAGAGGACAGAACTTCAGACAACCACACTTAAAACCTCCAACCACTGCAGGTTATGCCCCACCACAAGATATACCTCAGGATTTCTTTATTAACTACCTCTACTTTCTCATTAGGTTTTTAGTGGCTTTATTTTCGTAGCCTTAAGTGAAACGTTAAAAGGCCCAGTAGCTGACCATGGTTTATTTTAGGTCATATTTCAAGGACTCTGATATACTGGAAAGCATAGTAAGGGAGATTACAGTATTGCATCACACCCTAGAAAGAGTTTACTGAAGTTCAGTCTTGTAACCTCACAAAATCCTACTTAGTTATTGCTTAGAAAACTAAGGCAACAACTTGTTCCAGTCTCGTGCCTCTGCTGTACCAGTGCTTTTAATTGGCAAAGGAACAGAATGTAATTCTATTTATATCAATCATTCATGACTGGCCAGTTTCAGCAGCAGAACTGCCAAGGACAGAACAGGTTGATTTTGTCTTCAGTTTCAAATCAAAACAAAGAAGAGTGACATTTTGTTCTAGCCTGGAATCTCACTTCCTTGGGTAAAAATAAAGTTCTTCCAGCAAAGATACCTTTCAAAGATTGAGACAAACATCTGGAGTATTACGAGTTTGCAGATCTTGCTGAGGTTTCCAAACTGCACTCAATCATAAGCACTCCTGCTCAGAGCAGGAAAACTCACAACTGAAGAAACTTCAGGTTATAATCAAGATCTATTTATCAACAAAAGTGCTGAAAGTAGGAAACTGTATAAAAGTCCCACTTGGACTTAATGGAATGATCTTAGATTAACTGCAAGTTTCATTTAGTTAAGATATTTTATCTTCAAGCTTCTGGAGGACAGAGGCTGTGCTCCTATGTCCAATTCAGGATATAAGATGAGAAACATGACATACTGATTTTTACTCAAGGGATGATAAGGAACGAGATGAAAAACGGTAATTTTTTCAATTCTAAACAAAAGATAAGGGACAAGTTCCACTTGTGTAAGATACCTACTGTAGTTTAAAAATAAATTCTCATGTACAGGTATGATGCTTGCTTGTTTTTAAAGCAGGGATTTAAAATGCTTTTGTTATGTTTACATTTGCATATTAACAGTGAAACTGCTAATCACTATAATTCACAACTTGGGTTGTTTTTTTTTTCTAAAGAATACTCTGCAAACTGAAGATTGTTCATGATGAACCTATAGGGAACAAAATACAAATTTTGGTTTTTGAGATTACAGAAGAAAACATGCAAGATTTTCAGTTCCCAAGCCACTAGATTAACAGTGTTAATGATTTACATTTTGACTGGAGAACCACGTAATTTTTTTTTATAAGTAACAGGTTAAAAAATATCACACTGGAGATTGAGTCTGCAGGTTAAGGACATACCTTTCCAAATTTTCTATGGTGGAATTTGAAAGCAGTAGAAAAGCATATTTGCCTTTGCTTTCAGGCCATACAGAGAAAGCATCTGTGGGCAGAGTACTCCATATGCAATTTTTCTCCTCACCCTCTCATCTACCAATATCTGTAGTTTCTAAGCCTTTTTGCTGGGAGCATTACAGAGAGTTCTACTTTTTAAAGCCTGCAGACTGACCCCAAAATACCTTGCTTGTGAAGTTCTGCAGAAGACATCAGCACTAGCTAAGACTGGATGTCCAAGAAAAGATCTTCAGCAGTACCCTGCTTCCCTAATTTGTAGTTGTGCAATTCCTCTGTTGACTTCAGAACTGCAACATCTGGAAAAATGAGATTTCTTATTCAGCAGAAAAAAAGTATTTCCATCAGATTTCCTGTTCTATCACTTCCAGCACCTTCTCAAGATGCTAATCCCAACAAATCTCATTCTAATACATTCATGAGCCCAAATCACTTCCAGTATTTATAGTAGTCTTGACTAATTTTTTCATCTCATCTGCCCTGACCATACTAATAGATCTCCTTCTGGGATGTGTTTTTGTATGATTAATCTATATGGAAAGCACATTTAGAAATATCATTAGAGTTTAAGAGAGGTAACAGGCTTTTCCAAGTCTGTGAATTACAGCAATTAGCTTTAGGATACATTCATACTCCTGCCTATCACTATCCTTAAGTCCTAATGACAGATTCACAATTCCCACCAAGAGACTATAAGCAAATCACACCCTGAAAGTGATTTGCCTTAAGACTGCTCAGATAACAAAGAAAAACAAATGTTCTGAATATGAGGATCTTAAAAAAAAAAAAAAA
>VZRZ01000650.1:1112899-1142215 GCA_013398175.1 Climacteris rufus
GAAAACCCTGGCGCTGCGGCGGCCCCGGCCCTCGGCACGGGCGGCTGCCCCGCGCAGGGAGGGAGAGAGCGAGGGCACCGCAGCGCCGGGCTGGGCCCGCAGAACGCGCTTAGCAGAGAGACGTGCTGCGGGAGGAGCGCCTTTGGCTCGCATTACAGCGTCTACACTTGTGCGGTCGTGATAATTTCTAACAGCGAAGTAATGGGCGTTTGCTGCAAAACATGTCTAAAAATAAGTAGCGCATAAGGGGGGCGTGGCCAGAATGGTTTAAAGGAAAGCAAAAGTTCCCGGAGCAGCTGGAATTTTAGTATTACACCATCAAAGGACTGGGGATCTGATATAGAAGCTCATGGGCATAGCTGCACTTCAGGCAACACCCGACCAACGTGAGAGTTATGGTACAGAGTATCGCTGAGATCAGGCATTTGGCAATAGTGGAAAAAAAAATCATTAGACCTGTATACATGTAACAAGACCAGGTAGACCTGTAATTACAGTAATTTAGAACCAGAAGGGTTATAAGCCTTTGTGCTTGAGCAATACCAGTTAGTAGGGGCTACGTGCTCTGTTTGGCATACAGGTGGGTGTCTGGCTGTGGAGGGCAAGGAGGAAGGGTATCCACAGAAGCAGTACCTAAACAGGGAAAAACATGGTACTTGGAACCAGTGTAATCATAGCTCATGATCAGTAACGATTGTGCTGATGGGCAGGACAAAGTTTCCTTGATTGACTCATATATCTACTGCTTTGGAAACACACTTTCCGAGCCAGATGTTATCAATTTGTGCTCAGGGTAAAGCTATTTCTGATAAGGTTACTTTGCAACAGGAGCACTACACTGTCTGCTTCACAGCTTCCTACATCCCCCAGTGGGTCTACTAATTTTCAGAAATATCCCTACCTTGAATGCTTAATATACTATCATGAACAATATCACAAGTAAAGACGTGTGAGTGAAAGACAAGTAGAAACCTACTCAGTGACTTGATAACTCCTACCAGCTGAGGTATAAAATTGGAACTCTTTTTGCCTCACTGAATTCGGTATTCAACAACTTCTGTAATTCCTGAAGAGAGAGATATGTCAGATCTCTGTGTGAAGGCAGAATCTGGTAAAACAGACACACAACCTACTGAGAGAAGTTTAGAAAAATTATGTTGGCATGGCATTGACATGGAAGGAGGATACATCTTCCATCTTAAGGGGAAGAAAAAGCAACAAATGATCAAGGAAGCTAAGGCTAAGTCTAAATCTAGGCTTACTTTTTTCTAGGCAGCAGCCACACCTTATATATTTACATCCAACAAACCTCAAGACAGGTGCTTAGTCACCGTGCAAGTGTTGACATGAAATGACCTTCTACTAAAACAAACTACAGGGTGTGCAAGTATGACTGACTAAAACTGATTGCAACAGTGAACCTGGTGTACAAATTAAAAGTTACAAAATGCAGCAAAAAACCTTATGGCAGGGTAAAACAGTATTTAAAAGAATGACTGTGTCTGAAATCAGTTTTCTCTCATACTCAAAAGCCCCAAAATGCACATGTGCAAATAGCCTGGCCAGGATCACTTGTGCTATGACACAAGGTTCAAGGAATGACACCTGTCAAGTCCTCTACATCTTGTGGGTTCCCTTGGCTGGCATCAAAGCATCATCTTGGGATAAATTTTCTGTGCCTTGCTGTTGGCCTCTGAGAGCACAGGCCTTTTGGGCTCGATGTACACACTGCATTTGTCAGCATTTACCAGTGTAACTGCTCCTGTTGATTATCACGTGTGTATCACTTCTGTAACCATTCCCTCATTGATTCTATTCAAGATGTCTTCAAACCAGTCTTAATATTTCCTACAATCTCTTGGTGTTCTGACAGCTGGGAGTGTCTTCACATTTCACTAAAATACTTTCCATCTAATTCTTTTCCAGGAAAAGTCTTTCAAGCACATAATAGCTATTCCTGCAAGCCCGGGCTCTTTAGGTAACGGTCTTTGAGCTGTTGAATCAAATAGTGTATGTTAGTTATTTTTTTAATTGTCTTCTTTTGTGAGATCAGGGCCATTTGCATCCAAACACAAAATGAATTAAGCTCTTTGCCTTTGTAAGGTTTAAATATGCACAGCAAATTTGTGTTTTCATAGTGAGTGCCTGGTCCTATGTCACTCCCACCAGCAAACCCAGGAACCCGGACACACGGCATTGCTTTACAGCTGACGATACCCTGCTATTAATTGAGTCAGTGTAACTCTTTCCAGGGCTGTTTTGTTAGAAGAGCAATCCAGCTCTTTCTCCACAGAGAATGACTTGGCAGCAGGGCATTTGTAGGTTAACAGCAGTTCAGGAACATGGCCATGTGTAGCCCCACAGAAATCTACCAGTCATCATCCAAGGCAGATTCAAAAAATAACAGAACCAACCACACACCTGAACTGATGGTAAAATGCCAGCCAGCTTATTATTTTATGAAGTACCTGCTATATACTGCTTCTTTCACATATTTCATATCCAAAGCTGGCTAGAAATGGCAAATGAAGGTGTTACAGTTGAACTACTGATAAAAGGAGTATTGCATCTTTTTCAATTATGTATAAAGTGAAAAAAAAATCATTATCCATACTTCAGAGGCCAGTTTGTTACCACTGTAGAATATTTTTCTTCGTGTGCATAATCAGTCTTCTAAGAAAAGATTCTTTACTTCTTTCAAAAACCCCACACCATATAAATAAGTTAAATTAAACACCAGAAACTACAGTGTCAGTAGCATTATCTCTGTTTAAGACTCTTTGAGGGCCTGCACTGGCAGCTTGACAAAAACTGAATTGGATATGAGTTTGCCCACTGGTTATTTAAAAGAAACAATCCTTTCCAGAAATCTACTATTTGCTTAAATGTCTTTTATTTGAGTGAACAGAATTCTCTGTTTGCCTCTGATCCTTGCCATTTAAGTAGTGTTTGTATTGGCTCAAATACCCTCAAACAGGATTGTGCTGAGTTACACACACAGGTAGAAGACAGGCGGTTTCAAAGAAAGATGTGAAGACAACCAAAGTGTTGTCACAAATCTGCTCTGTACTTGCACATCAGTGCAGTAGCACAGTCCCAGGACACAGCCTGACACGCATTTGAACCGTGGCAGCAAAGACACTTCTTCCTTTCACTTCTCCCTGCTTCCTCAGCACTTCACATCCACTTCCATATTGTTCCCCATGGTGCTGCTCGCTAGCATTAGAACCGTAAACAAGACTTGTGTTCCTCATTGTCTTTCGGGCTAAATTTGGTTACAGTGTCAAACAGGGACTAGAAAAAAGGGAAGAGGGCAGTTGGATAGTGGGAATAGAGAAATGCAGGCTGACTTGAACATCAACCCACAGACTTAGAGCCAAGGTAGGATAACCACAATTAACAGATTAACAGTCACTGTCATCTTTGCTATCTTCAAACCTTCAATCCATATAATAGAGATCATATTACTCCTTTGGCTCGTGCTTTGCTAAAGCAAATACATTTGTCCTTGTAAACCATCCATGTAATAGAGCTTCATAGTAAATTGTGAAGATTTAATTGCTAACAAGCTGATTTTCAGAACTCCTGCTCAAAGAGAATTTTGTTAGAATCTGGGAGTAAGAAATTTTTACAAGAATGCTCACACTTCAAATAGTGGGAGTTTTACTCAAGATTTACTCAGGGCTGGTATTCTGGATTGGACCACTGAAGAATTTTGAAATTGAAGCTAGGCAATATATGGAATAAAAAAAAAATTAAAAAATAAAAGGTGGCATGGGAAGATGAAATGGGGAGATACAATTTTGTGTAGGATGAATATATGAGGAAAAGTGTTGAAAATATAATCCATATTGTGATGGAAGCTGAGTAGGATGAGCCCTCAGGGACAGTTTATGTCTTGCACAAGCTCCCACAAATTACAACAACTTCCCAGCACATTGCGAGAGTGGTAGAACCTGGCACTTTTTGCTGTGCAGAGAAATTTGGGCCTTCTGAGGTAGAAAGCTGACAAGGTGGTTGTAATCTGCAGACAAGGTACTTTTTTCTGTGAAGAGAAGGTTTGGAGAAAAAGCAGAATTGGGCGTGCTGTCATTGTAAGGCTTAACTTGTCTTACGAGACTGAGAGTGGTTAGAGAGGACACAGTGACACGAGTCAAGCAGCACCGTGTGAGGATTCTGGTCCACATATAATGAAAAGGTAAGAGCCCACTGTTTAATGAGCAGTTTCACCCAGTGTCACACCTCCTTGGTATCCCAGCTGGACAGGGTGTCAGGGAAGTTGCTGAGAAATACAGGGCTTAGGAAATCTGCTGGCTCAGAGCTACTTCTGAAGAGACACAACACTGCTACTACTGAATCCGACTGGTTACTGACAAAAGTGAATCCATTTCTGGAAGCACAAGTGTGTCCAGAAGAACTGAAACTGGTATCAGTAATTTAGTCATGTATTGAAAGGGATGTTGGTCTTTGTCGAGTCTCCTTAAGGTTTCACTCATTCATTTTCAGTGCTAAGTTGTTCCAACACTGAAGGATGGAAAAGCATCTGACCCTGATTGTATTTGTTGAGAGACTTCCCTTTAGCCTATAAGAAACAACCCAAGGGTTCCTGTTTAGTGGGTGCATTAAAAAAATGAGAGTTTACCTGAGTTTAAAGGATATGTAAAGATTTTTTTTCTTCATTTTATAATTATAGTTCTTTGGCTGTGAAATGTATGTGCAATCTCACCAAACAATACATCTGTAAAGCAAACATCATCTTAGGTGTGAAGATGTAATATACACAGACCACCCATTTACTTTCTACCCTGATAAATCCAGATTATCACATTCAAAAATAGATATGAGTAGGAAAACTGACTACACTTAAGAACCAAATAGAACAGACCCACATTTTACCAAGGTTTCTTGATTAACATTAAAAACAAACAAAATTAACAAGATTAACAAAATTGATTGTTCAGATCTGTGTTTTGACTGTCACTGCATGTACAAATAAATGCCTGATCTGCTGTTTGGCTGGTACCACATTCCAAAGTAGGAGACAGATAGGCTACAAATGCACAGGCACTTACTGTGCCATTGGGCATATTAAGTTAAAAAGTATTGCTTGATGATTCCTGTAAGAACACAGTTCCCTTCTAGACTGAGGGGCACAGGCAGTTGGGAATGGTTAGTCATGGGGAAATGGCTGAATCAGCAGCAGCATGAGTAGCATCGTGTGAGGCTCTGTCAAACAGTTACAGGAAAATCAAGGTTGGAAGGGACTTTTGAAGGTCATTATTTTAATCCTTGTGTTCAAATCAGAGCTAGGATCAAATTTGGATCAGGACAGTTGTTCTGATAGTTCTGTTGGGCAAATCAGTGAATATAAAATGAAAATTCTAATAAAATTCCACCATTTCATTTAACACATTCCTGGTATTAACACTGAATAAAGGACATCTTAACCAGGCGTCAGTGAACTGACCTGTCATGTTTTAAATGCAGAATGATATTTTAGAGGCACTTGTGGACATGTTAGAAAGGGAAAGCTTGCCAAAGACTATCTGGACATAGTACTTTGAGAAGATGGATTTAGTGGAACAATTTTTTTTTTAAATTATTATGCTAAAGACAGCTAGAAATGTTGTAAATATTGTTGCCATGCTACACTGACAATGGGCTAACACTCATAAGAGTTTCTTCACGGTATGGTGAAATTAATTTGGATATCAGTGCTTGGCAGTTGGAAGTGAAGCTACTCAGATTACAAGCCAAAGAAGCAGTAAAAAATGGGTACTGCTATCATGTGAAATCAAAACAAATTTTCTGCTGCAAGCAAGAAATACATGAGTTTTCATGTGGCAGATAAATTGACCATGATATCCTGTAGAAGGTTATACCGTTATGAGGCAGTTATGAGGCAATTTTGAGGCAATTTCAACTCCTCTACTTGGACCTCATCCTAACATAACTTGTGAAAACAGTACTGCTGTGTTTATGTGCTGCAAAGATACATTGATTAGCTGCAGCAAACAGTTCTCTCAAAGCTTCTCTCTTACTCTGTTTATTGGATATTTCCTCATTTTGGCAATCTGCTAGACAACACTGATTTTTTTCTGTTGTGCTTACACAAGATGATTGTTCTCAGATAACACAGAAAGACTAATAGTGTTTATAATTTAAGTTCTTTTTAAATGTGTGTTTAAAATCTGGTTTTATATCCTTTAGAGTTGCCTTCTCAATATCTCTATAACCTTTTATAGACTATAGTATTACCTGATGACAATAACCTAGTAAATCTCATAAGTTACAAATTCAGCCCGACAGTGTTCAAAACCTCAATTAGAGGACTAGAAGGTGGATAAACTTTGTGAGTGGATCTGTTATTTGTTGTGTCAGGGGCGATCCCCAGTAATTTGATCAATGGATACTCATCAGCAGTGTCTAGCAAGAGTCCTAGCCATGTTTTCTATACTCTGTTGTCTGTTTTTCACTCACTAGCAGACCTCAGAATGTGCCCCAAACGCAGCCTGTGTATCAGGGTATATGACACACAGCAAACACTGCTGTGCCAACAGGAGGTACTCCCAGCTATTACAGAGGGGAGCCAGGGCAGCAGAGCTCTAGCGAGGCTTTCACTGACACCGTGGGCAGATACCACAGGGCTTGCTGAATATGTTGTAAACTCAAAAGGCAGGAAAACAGCAATCATGAGAGAAAGAGGAGTCACATGTTTGCAAAGAAGGCATATTAAAGTGATACCATGCAATACCATGGAGGACTAAATGCTTCCCACACAGCCAGGCATAACAAGACACAAACCTACCAAGAAAAAAGTAACACATGCAATTAAAGCTGTCTTTCATACAATACCAGATAATGGCAATTTAAAATTATACCTGACTTTTAATGGTTTAACCACAGAATAGGACACACAACAGAGATACAAAGCTCTACCAGACAGAGGATAACCTGTGGTTTAAGGATTACAAGGTAATTGCATCACATGAGGATTTATATGATTGTGGAGCATCTGGAGTAAATGAAGGAAGAATGACACAGTGACCTTTGGAACCAAGTCTTTTAAATCCCAGAGCACAGACTGGCATTGAGAAAGACAAAAGCTAATTATTATTTCTGTGGTTTGAATGTAAACTAAACTAATCCCCAATTAGAAAAAAAACACCCCCAAACGTTTGAATGCAGTATGGCCAGCCCTGTTACACTGCAGCAGGGTGAAACAAACAGTCTTGAGATGAGGGAATTTCAACCTCTGTGTGACTTGATTTCTTTTGTTTTCCCTCATCAGCACACTGTGGTTTAACTGAACTTCAGTACAAATCTGTCCCTCTGTCTGAAAGAAACATAAGAGATCTGAATGAAGAGACAATGAGAAGAATGAAGGGATGATGAAAAGCATGGACTGATTTCTCTACAGGGTACAGGAGGATATACAAGTATATTCATGCATGTAAGAACTCTCCATTCTGCAGCTAAGAAATGACGTGTCGCGCTGACCGCAGGCCGCCCTGAGGCCTGGCAGGCGACAAGGCTTGGTGTCCCAGCAGCGGGCAAACCAAAGTCCTGTCAGCAGCTGTCAGTGCTGCCTGCAAGTGGCTCAGTGCAAGGCTGGCTGCAGCAGAGTTGCTGCTAGGCAACGAAGGAAGAAGAAGGGACTCTTTCCTTGTCTGCAATCCCAACTTTACTCCAGCCCCAGGGGGCAGAAGGTCCAGTTGAAAGGGGAGACAAAGGAGAAGAGCCCTTTGGGGCCGGTTGCAGGGACTTTCGTAGAGGAGAGGAGAAGGGGAGGAACAAAGGGACAAACCAATGGGGAAATGCCAAAGGGTGACAGGGAACCAATAACAACAGGTTAGAGTAGGAACCTATTCAAAACAACCTCTGGGGAACTGAACAGAACAGAACTTTCCAGCACTTAATGCACAGGCAACGCAGCACATGAATATACATAGGGATTTGAACCAGTGGGGTTAGGGGAACAAAGAAGCTTTGGAAAAGGGGGAGGAGATGCTGCAGGAGTGACACCCAGTGGGAGGCAACCCCTAGACTGAGGTCTCACCCTCGGATCCGCCCTCAGGGTTGGAGTCCTGGGCGGGGAAAGGGAAATCCACCCACTTGATGTCACTCAGCCCCCAGGTGGGCTGGGCCACCGCAACAGTGACTGACAGGTGTAGGATTGAATCAAGGAAGGGCTATGGAAAGGATTGACATGGATGTGCTATTCACTGTTTTTCCAGCATTTGAACTGTGGGGAGCCAGCTGAAGCCAGCAGGAGACCAGCAAACAAACAAAAGGAGATGATTCTTCACACGGCATGGATCAAAGCTGCAGTGCTAAAAGTTCACATGAGTTCAAGGACAGACTTAGGAAGTTTACAGAATAAATGTCCCCAGAGCTTTATTAAACACATAGAAACCATCCCTGATTCAGGAAACTCTTCAGCTGTAATAGAATGAATGCCAGAAATTGTATAGGACAACTATAGTCACACATGGCTTGTTCTTATATTCTTGCCTAAGCACCTGCTTTTGGCTGCTACCAGAGACAAGACACTGGGCTAAAATTACTTTTTGATCTGACTCAACACTAGAACGCAAGGCATAAGAACTAGAACATAGAACATAAGAAACAAGTCTGCCTTATTTCTTAGCTTATTAGGCTCAAGAATCAAATGTAGGAAAAATATGACATCATATTGTTTTAAGAGTCTATTAGCTTTACATTCTATTAAATTCTGTAAATAGGTATATTTTTTAACTAAGAAAATGGTGCTACCACTTTCATTTAATGGAGAAGTTATCGTTGTGCACAGTAATTTCTAATATTATATAAAAGTTCTACAGAAACAGTAGATCACATTACAGAATGATAAAAAATCACCTGTGCCTGAAGCTTGCATATCTTATGCTTTTTCCATACAATATATTATGTGTGTGTTTACTAAATAGTTTTAGTGTAGCTCTGTGTAGCATCTCAGAATCCGTCCTGACTACTTTTTATTTCAGATGAGGAAGGCTTGGACAAGACCATTCTGAAGAGCAGCATGGCACAAGGTGCTTCTTTCTGTAGCTGTGCAGAACACTATGCCAGGTATGCTAATTACTGAGTGACAACACAGGCATTCCTAACACACATGTAATGGCTGCTACAGAGCAGGAGAAAGATCTTTGTGTTCCTCATAAAATCAGTACAGTCTTTCCAATTTCTGCACAAGTGACCAGCCTCCTGATAGAAAGCCACAAAACCAAGAGTTCATGTCAAACTGGGACCCAAGCCAGTGGCTTAATGTTTGTGTAATAGAGGAATTACATAAGTCTTCAAAGGTGCTCAAGTCTGCTGAACGGGGTTGTTTCACAGCACAAGAGATCACAATTTGATCTGCTTTTCAGAAAGAACACACTAGTGGAAGCTACACTGAAGGGCAATTGTTAATATATCTACCAAACTTGCCAAACTTTGTTTCTTCAGAGGCATAGAAAATTTATTTTATTTAATTAAAATTAATGTGGGGTTTGTTTTTTTGCCTTTACTGTATCAGTTAAAACAGAATGCAGCATTGGAAATGGATATGTATCAAAACAGAACTAAGTGAGCTAAAAATATGAGTATTTAGAAAGTAATGTGATCTACAAGACAAAAAAAGACATGATTTTTACCTATAAATTTATTGACAGTTTAGTCACAATCACCTAACATTTTTATGCAAAAGAATCAGTTCTGTGGAAACCCATGGCTGTGAACACCGTGCACCCCGTGCAGAGAAAGGCTACACCTCCCTGGGCTGCAGGCTCAGCCAAAAACCGAGAGATGGTTTCCCAGTGCCTCCCTGTGTTGCAAAGCCAGAAGTGCACGGACAGCCCCTTCACCTCAGAACAGCTGCTGTGCTCCTGCTGCTCAGCCACTGCAGAGGATCGCTTTGGGGGCTTTTAAGCACAGGTCTCACTAAGAGATGCACTGCTAAAGACTTCCTTTCATCACTGCTGAATAGCAAAAAGACACATTGATCATACAGCAAAAGAATATTTACATACAATCCCAGTAAACAAGGTAGAAATGATGGTAGGTTTAGCTAAACAATAAAAATGGAAAATCAAGTATAGTTTGGCAACAAATCGTCCAAGCAATATTTGTCATCTGTAACTTATTACTCAAAAAGAAGAGTATGTAAACAGTGTATTTGATTTACCCAGAAGCACCTGTGGTGCCAAATATGCTTGTATGGTTAAGGATTTTGATTAGCAGCATTTTGTGTACATGCAAATAGCTGCTTAGTGGTAGTTGATTCAGAATGGGCCAAAGTCTCACCTTAAATTGCAGCAAATCTATACATTTACTGTTCAAAAGTTTGTACTGCAACAGGACACTAAAACTGTATGCATTCATGATAATGTCAAAAAAAGGTATCTATACGTTTTTCCATAATATCTGCATAATTATTATTCATAGTCCTGCTTATAGTCAGAATTATAACTACAGTTATCCACTATGTTAATTAATACCTCTAATCTAATGCACCTAGTATGTCTGTACAAGGCAAATATTTTTCCATGGCTTTCACTGTGGAAACATGTTCTGATTGTCAGTGATTAGTCTGTTAGGGCAAGAAAAGCACCAATATGTAAGAATGTATGAGGTACATACAACAGGTGCCTTCTAAGCTCTTCCCTGTCACAAATTCTAAAGCAGTTTTCTCTGAACATAACAAACAGGAAATCTTTTCTGTAGCCAGTCACATTAAACTATTTGCCACTGAGCTGGGTAAGAAATACAACTTTTTAATATCATTAGAATACTGATTGACAACAATGCACACAGCACAGAATATTTCAAACTTTATAGTACAAAATACACATATTTTGTTACATTCTGGAACTGATCCCAAGTTCTTCCCTAAGTTATTTTCTCTGTGATAAAGCAGCACTGGGAGTGTTCTTATTTGTACTTGCTACCCCATGGACTGCTGTCACAAACAGTGTTTGCAAGACCTTAGAAATGCCTGGTGTGTGCCTTTTCCTACACTGCACTTTCCTTTGCAGTAATTGCAGAGCAGAGACATTGTGAGCTGCTGCACATCCCCATGAAATCTCACTTATATAGGACACCCTCCTGTAGTCAAGAAAGCAACATTTGGAACAGCTTTGAACTAGTCCATAGTTCTGTGATCAAGGCAAAGGGTGGCACTTTCACACTGTCCTTAATACCACTGATTTGAGTTTGTTATAAGATATTTTTATAAATCCTGCAAATGCTACCTTGATTCAACGGCTGAAGAACTGAAGGGTTCAGACTAATAACTTCTTCCCTTTCACATGAACAGACAAACGAAGTTATAACATCAATTTGCAGTGTCTCAGCAGGTAAATGATACTTGATAATCATTATTCTACAATCACTTACTAGACAAACATCCAGGGGATCCTTCTGAAGACAAAATGTAGAGCATTTAAAAAGTCTTCTTTTTAGTAGAACTCTTGATACAAGTTCTGCATTATGGATTTGCCATGCATCAGCTACTCTGTAAATCATTCCAGGGACGCTCTCACTGCATGGAGCAGAGGCTCTTAGCCCAAAGATTCTCATCATTTCGAATTGCAATTCTGATTCTCAGAATAAATATGCAAATGCTGAATATCAATTACAATTTACATTTAGGAGCACAGACACAGTTCTTTGAAAATGCTCAGTGGTAGTGTAAATTACAGAGCATCCACCAGAGGGAAGCTCATGCATTCATTCAAAGTAAAATAGATAATTTGAAGGATGAGGGAAATACACCCCTGATATTTAAGACAAAGCAAATTCTATTCAAAGTGTTTCATAGCAGTAACAGAGTTCTTGGGTTGGGAATGTTTTCAGAAGTTACTTGCCAATCTAAAGGTAACAGACTTACAGAAAGTTTCCTGTATTGATCACTGAGTTGTTGCACTACATACAAAATGCAGGCACACAAAAAACTTCAGATTTTTTATTTTTAGCACACAGATGCAACCTAATTTCACTGCTGTGATGAAGTTAACAGAGCTTCTGTTGTCTGAAGTCCAAATATGTGGTCATGCATTAAAGTCCCACCCAGCTGTGGTCGCTAGAGTGAGTAGGATACTGAATTGTTTTGCCACTGTTGTGTTTAGCATGTTATTGACTTTACTACATTGCTCCCCTATTAACAGAAGTATTTGCTAAATTTCCCATGAAGTTTGTGTACTGCTAATGTAATTTGATAAATAAGACAGACACTTTTAGAGACTATTAAAGACAGCTTAACAGTGTGAAGTTTTCATAGTGATCCAACAGTCACATAGAGCTGCTCAGAAACGTGCTCCTGAGGTAATGGTAACTCTAATGCCTGAGATATTTAGTCTAATAGCCTGTCTTCAGAGTTTTACTCAAGGGAATCTTAGCATTTCAACACTTTGCCGGGATCTTTTTTGAAAGAGAAATTCCAGGCTATTGCTGCAATTCAGAGATTTGTTTGTTTTCTCGTTTAATGAAAGATACAGCCAGAGGCAGAGGCCGTCTGGTAAACAAACTTCAGCTGAATTGGAGAAATGTGTTTCTGAAAAATGTAAGGCCAGATGCTCCAGGAGTACAACCAGATCCATACACCACTGGATTAGAACTATACTCATGGCAGTGGTTGTACAAACAACTGCTCTTTTGCACCAAAAGTAAAGTTTTGCAGAAGACAATCTTACAGAGGAGTCACACAATGGTACAGAACATACCAGTCCTTTTAGGGGCCCTTGGTAGAATGAGGACTGGCCACAGGTTTGTAGCTACAATTACAGCTTTATTATGACATAAAAATTTGATTACCAGTATGGCTTATTGTTATCTACAATTTCTAGCAGTTAGTCTAGATTACTGCTGCAGAGGATTTTTAGCAATTATCCCAGCTTTCAGTTAAGCAGAATTTCTAGTAATCAGAGTAGCTTTCTTTACTATCTAAAGTCTTTGGTTCTGTGGACTTTCAGTCACCTGGGCTCTCTGCAATTCTGGTCAAGGTCTGGATAATCAGTGTATGATATTATAATCATAATCTAGATTGACTTTACTTAAAGAACCTGCCAGTCCCTGTAGCATTGGGTAGCAAGAGGTACTGGGCATTTCTCCTTGATTTCTTTCTTTTTCCAATTTTCATTTTTGATTTTCCTTCTTTTTCCAATAAAAATCTGCAACTTAATTCAATCTAGACATACCACTGGCAATAAATTAAAAATAGTCTACAAAGATAGTTCTGGAGAAACAATGTGCATAAAGGTGATTTCATTAGAAGAAGAGGCAGTGCCCAGCACTTCCTCCCATTAGTTAATTTTCACAAGTGGTTTTCAGAAATTCCCTTCACAATACAAACAACTTGTTTTGGATTTTCCTCTACCCAATCTTCATTAAATGTAGTTAAAAATGAAAGGAGTTGGATTCATGGATCTGATTAAATCCAAATTAAAATCTTTATTACACAAATAGTATTTTGAAGATATAATACTTGACTTCAGTGGAGTTATTCTGGATTTGCTTTTGATCTCATTATACTCTTATGAGAGCAAAACCAGCTAAGCTGATTTGGGGGTGATGACGTTACAATCCTTTTTCCATGGTGAAAAACACTTTTGGACTTAATATTATGCACTACATTTGCAGGGTTTGTAAAATTAGGGAAATAATCTGTATCACGTTCTGAAATTTAAGAAAGTCTTTAATAACTGCTTTGTTCCTCTGAAATTTTTTTGATGGTAAATACCCTTCCTGTTTCACTTCTTGAACATTTCTGTTGGCTCTGCTGTTCTAGTTCCTTCTTTAACGTTTCAGAAATGAACTTCAAAAGATGTTTTGAGATCAGGATAACAAAATACTTTCATAATCTTTGGCCAGACTCCGAAGAACTTAGGATTCATTTAGGATTTGAAAACTGCACTGACTACTAAGTTTCCTAGGAAAAGTCATAAAAGCAATAGCTCATTGCTGACACAGCAGGACAACAATGTAATAATATATTTTCTCTCTGACATGAAGCATTTCCTCCTATAACCCTATATCCAGACTGAGTATCCTGAAGGTTATTGTTTAGTAAAGAGCTGCAATTTCCCAGAGAATTAGAAATACAGCTCCCACCTGCTTTAGCATACCGGTGCAGTCTCACTATAGGACAAATATTGATTTCTTTTATGTCAGTGTATTTCTAAAGTATGGTTGACTGTTTTTGTGCTCAATTAAAAAAGATGACATGAAGGCAGTAAGCAAAATTTTTTATGCTTTAAAACAGAAATTAATGTCAAACATATAATGCACATTTGTAGTTTACCTGCCACCCCTCTTTTTTTTGTTTTTATAAAACAAAGTGTTCAGTTATTCATTGGAGCAAGAGTAGAATAGCATAAAAGGGTTTATTTCTTCTCACAGCTGTTGATTAGATCAGTAACAAGAAAATACAAGAAAGTAGCAAGTTTCTTTAAATAGGGACACTTAGAAAGACCACCAATCTGCTTTAACCCCTGCTGAAGCACGATGGATGTACAGCTAGAAGCAAAGTCAGGTGCTGCGCTTTATTTTTATTTTTGCTTTGTATGCAAAAATGCCTGTCTTCTTAAACAACAGGAACTGCCATATGTGGTCAGATGTCTGTAAGGGTGAACATGAGGATGTGAGCTCATAGTCTGTGTTAGCCTTCTAACCCCAGTTAGAGGAGAACTTTCAAGTAGTTCACACCACCTTCAGCATAAAAGCACAGCACAGAGCAACCAAGAACTGAAGAATTTCCAGAATGAGTCAAGCTGAGGAAAGCAGTGTCAACTCCACATGGAATATTGTGAGGTCAGTAGTCTGCATAATACTCAGCTTGGCATTTATTATTGGGACCCCTGGAAACTGCATCGTCATCTGGACTGTTTGTACAAAAATGAAGCAAGTATCTCTTTCAGTCCTGCTGATCTTGAACCTGGCCATTGCTGATGTCCTTGTACTGATCACTTTACCAATTTGGATTTACTCCTTTGCTGACTCGTGGCTTTTTGGAGTCATCTTCTGCAAAGTACTGGTTTTCATTATTTACTGCAGCATGTATGCAAGCATATTTCTAATTACAGCACTGAGCTTGGAGCGCTTATTGGCTGTGTTTTACCCTTTCACAATTCAAAGATACAAAACAAAAGAGAAAATTTATTTGATTGTGTTCCTCATTTGGTTCCTGTCTATTGCTTTTGGCATTTCTGTCATTCCATTTCAAGAGACAGAAGAAATGAATGGTCGACTTTTATGCACATGTCGCAACTACTCTTCTACTAGACAGAAAGTGTCATATCTTTTGCTGGAGACTCTTGCAGGGTTTGTAATCCCTTTCTTAATTATTTGCACTTGTTATGTGTGTGTTGCAAGAAGAATAAGCAGAATGACTTACCAATCCAAGCAACGATCAGAACGTCTCATTACCAGCGTTGTGGTGGCATTCATTCTGTGCTGGTTCCCTCACCATGTCTTTAATATCCTTGATATTATTTCAATTGAAATAGATCTCTCTAATGAGATGTTTTTGGCACTGGAAGAAATTGTAGACAAAGGAGTGTACATCTCTGGAGCACTTGTGTTCATCAGTAGCTGTATTAACCCTCTGCTTTATGCTTTTGCTGCACGAAGATTTCAGAACCACCTGAGGTTTGCCAAGATGTCAAAGCTGTTTGAACAGATCAGTCAGACTGTAACAGAGGAAGACAGGAAAAGAAGTTTGGTTGTAGCCAAACACGTAGATCCTTTGGTAGGCACAGAAAATCTCTAACAAGGAACTCAGAGAATAATCTATGTCATTTCTTCAGAAGTCCTTTTTCCTCATACTCTCAGTTTCATTTATTGAGCAGTCCAGGGACAGCTAGAGAAGATAAAAGTTTTCAGGTTNAAAAAAATTTTTTTTTGTTTTTTTTTTTTTTTTTTTTTTTGTGCGTGTGTTTTAAAAGAATTGGTATTGATGACCTAGTTCTGTTCATAAATTAATATTCACATCATGAAATGAGCACTGTTTTACTGTTGCCGAGAACCTCAGCAAAGTGGCTAGAAGCTCAGATTTTAAGGAATAAAACATTTTTACTTTCCATTATTTCTGATTTCTAGAAAGTCAGTGTGCAGAAAACAGAAAAGAAGTACATGTGGTAAAGAGAGTCTTTGACAGTTTTTCTTCAGAAAAAAAATTATTATGTGTTCAAAAATCCTTGTATCATCTACAGTTTTAAGAAGTTAAATTCTTGAGATGGGTAAGAATGATTTTAAAGCTCATTTACTGCATTATCTTGTGGTAATAGGTTTGAACAAGTCAAATGTGAAGTGTGACCTGCCTCCAGAAGAAGCAGGAGGTATGAGAACTGTGTTGTATGGCAAACATCATTACAGACTGTATGCTATATTTGATGTCAAACACATTGCACACTTCAGTGGCAATGAAACTACTGACGTATGAAATATATATACTCTGAGTATCCTCAAAATTTTTGATTCAGTCAAGATGTCTATTAAATTATGGAGGAACTGGATTAAGCTCAGGTGAGAAGGAAAGAGAGATCCTTGATATTAGCTTTTATGTTAAAAAAAATATGGTAGCAGCACAAAGTGTCTAATATCATAAGAATTTCATCTTGCAAATAAAAGCATTGGTTTTTTTCTTCTCTAATAGAATAGAGGGCTTTGGCACAAAAAACAGTAAAATTCGTATTTGCAAGGGCTTTAGTTTTGTGCATGTGTGCAAACTCACTGTGAAAAACTGCATGGCATCAAATGTTTGCTTTTGAAGTTTTATTTATTTCAATTGTGCCTAACATTTTTTATGCTTTTGGTAATTTTTAAGTCAATAATTTGTAATAAGATCAAGATAACTACTGATTAAGAAGCATGTTGCAATTTCATATACCTTGTTCTGGACAGCTGCTAAAAAATTACATTACTGATATTTACAAAGAAATTACAAATACTAATTAGAACTTAATTTTTGAAGTGTGTGTCACAATGAAGGATATTTGAGTAGTATTAATTTGGCTTGTAAACTGAAATAAACATGGGGAAGTAAAATCCTTAACTGTTAATGGAAGCATGTTTCTGTAAACTTTGCGTATGTATGTGTTAGTCCTGCTTGTTATCAAAAAGTAATTTTTTTCTCCTGAGTAGGAGAAAGGTCCACAGCACAGAGGGTTTTCCTTCAATAGGACTCCTTCACTGGAGTTAAAGAAAGCTTTAGCAAGACTGTTCACAGCAAATAGTAAATGACAGATGAAACCCTTTAGACTTTACCCCATCCGCCTACCAGTCTTGTTCAGCCCTCTAATGACTCTTTAATTGCTATAGTACAGTCAATATAGAAATGTGACATTATCTCACAAAAAAAGAAGCAACTTCAGTTATCTACTCAAAAAAAAAGTGAAGCTGTATTTCCCAATATGTTCTTGAGACAGGAATCACTTGCTATTCAACAACACTACAGAACAGATGAGGAGATTTACTGTCTCATGAGCACATGAGCACTGCAACTGAGCTAGAGTTCTAGGCCACAAGGAGTCAAGAATTTCACAACTCACAGGGTAAGAAAACACCCAGGCAAACTTTAGTACAAGCTGCCTGACTAGTATTTCCCTTTCTATTAGTCTGTGCCCTATATTTAACATGAATTTTCTGCCTCAATATTCAGCTCTCACGTTTTCTCCACTGCTTTATACTCACAACTGCAGTACTGAAGCCCCTGTAAAACATGTGGTCCATCAAGGAGCTGGAACTGTCCCTCTTAAGTTCCCATTAATTGCCTTGGATGCTGCCTCCAGTAGAGAGTCATGTCTAAGAACTGGGTTTCTTTTGAAGAATGTCTGATTAGTAGTAAAAGATATTAAAACAGCAACCTTAACTAATTTCACTTTTAAAGAGAGCAAATAGAGTTCATTCTTACAAGTGCTGGTATGCACAGTAACCAGCCCGCCCCCCCTCCCCAATATAATATTTTTGTCAACACACAGCCATGTAACTGGGACCATAAGAGCCAACCTAGAAATACCAGCTGAAGGCACGGCTGACTGCTGCTTCCTGGGCACGTACACATCAGGCAATGCAGGCAGATTTACCACTTCATCTATGCTAACATTCTCCATCACCAAACAACTGTTCCAGTAGGCACAGCCAGCCACTGCACAGTGAATCTTCTCTCCTAAAGTGCTGAATCCCAGCCAAACCTAAGGCCTAGCATAGATTTGGTCCAAAATGCTGCATCTTGTGATACTTCATGCTTGCTGCAATCTTACATATTATGTTGAAAGATTGATAGAAAATGAAGATTTTCCTTAATTGTTCAAGCTAAATCAAAATAGTGACTTGATGAGATCAATCTTCCTAGTAACTCCTGACACACTCAGATTTTCATGAGAAAATGAGGTTTCATGTCATTTGAGTTCTTTTTTTTACTTCCTAACTCATCCACCCTTGTTTATAAAGTCTGTCTCTGTGGTTTCAGCATCCAGCCATTTCTCATGACACAGCAAGGCAGAAGGCTGAGCTGAGAGAGGGCCACTTCAGTCACCTGAGTCAAATCACCTCAGATTACACTGAAGTACAGGGAACATGATGTGGGATCAATGCAACACTGCTTAGAACACTGAGTACTAGGATGTGACCAGATAGTTTGAATTTCTGACATTTGTAAAAATTAATAATCTTCTAATATTTATCTATCTCTTAACATTTCAGTATTTCCCAGTCTGAAACTTGCTGTGAACATTCCATGGGTTTACATCAGGAACTTTTCACATATGTGTAGGATGATGCTGCTTAAAATGAGTTCATGCTGTATTAAGAGGATTGAAGGAAAGCCTGAAGAATTTTTAGTTCATACAGCCAATATACAAGAAGGATAGAAAAGAATATATAGAAAAAACATCAGCCTTACACCTTTTGTTGCCTGCTGACATAAAAATATTTCTGTAAGCATCATGGCAAAAGAGTTATAACAGATATCTGGATTAAAACAATGGAGCTTTGTGAATATTTACAGGCAACTTGTAATTTAAGAAGTAGCACAAGGGAAATCAGAGATCCTTATTTGCAAGCAGAAACAAGGCAACTGTATTATACTAAAGAATTTTTTTTTTTTAGCAAAGCCACCAGAACATTTTCTAGGAAGAAGTAGAGCTAAAGTTAAGAGATAGTTAAGTCTTAAAGTTTAAAGACAGTTAAGGCTGCAGTTACGGAACTTTTAGAGTTACTATTAACAGGGCTAACAGAAAGATTTGCCTGCAGTGCTTGGATAAAAGGAATAAAAGAACCTGGAAGCTAACAGATGGCACAAAAACAACATAGGAGTGCAAATTCTTTCACATTCAGAGTCTGATAATATTTTAGAAGATACAGAACTAGCAAATATTGACAGTGGTGGTGATTTTCTCTACAGGTTACTCTATAGCTCCTGTATTACTCCCTTTCCTTCATATCTTGGGAAAAGGGAAGATAAATTAAAAGTTGGCTTTTTTGAGTAGAAAAGCATAAGAAATAAGTCAGTCAAGATTATTATGAATCATATGGACTTAGAATGAAACTGAGAAGTTCAGCTATGAAAGCTGAGTATAGAAAGAGAATAGAAAGGGAAGTGAAAACTATTCAGTTGGCAAGACACAGTTTCAGATTTTTGTGAATGCTTTCTTGTGAGATCAGTTAATCACTAAAACAATTCTTTATTAGAAAACTTCTCAGTGTGGTCTTCACTGGTGGTCAGGAGGTTAAAGAAAGAAATCCAATCAAATGGAGTTTAGAGGGACATAAGTCCTCTGAGGGGGTGAGTAGCTTACGCTTTCCTGTTAGCATTAAGAGCTGGGTGTGACCAGGGCTATGATGAGGGGCACTGGGGTTTCAGAAACTTTACAACACTGTTCACAGTCCTAACAAAGTTCTTGCACTGATAGGTATGGAGATAAGAGAATTGATACTATTGGAATCCTTTGTATCTTCTTTCCCTTTAAATCAATTATTCTAAAAATCACACAGATGGTTCCTAGTAAGATTCAACATTTTAAAATAGATTTAAGTTGAAGAAATGTTCAGATTAGAAGAAAACTGTTTTTGTGAAATATCTCAAGTCAGTGATTTAAATGATGGATTTAATGAAAAAGATGCCATGAAGTCTTTCAATACAGGTTAAAGAGTCACAGCTCTTAAGTTAGGAATCCTGATTATACATCTGCTACAACTGCAGAATCCACTTATTCTTTATTTAGTAGAAGTCAGCTACCTGAACTACATCTTGATTGCAGAAGCAACTATTACCCTTCAGTTTTGGCTGCAATTGTGTAGGTACTAACAGTGTGTGCAGCTAAGTGTATCAGTGTTTCCATTGGCTGTGAACTAGAAAACAGTGTGAACTGCACCCAGACATCTGGAAACACTGTGTTGTAATTAGAGGGGGGGTATGTCCACATGGTCTTAAATCAGAGGATTGGTAGTTTACATTACTCTTACTAGATCTTAAACTGAAAAATCAGACCTTTCATTTTTGCATAGCAGACCTGTTCATAGTGTATCACATTACATGAAAAATTAAATATTTCACGCTAAATATTTCATTTTCATAGAATTGTGCACTTAAAACACTGCTTATGGCTCGTCATTAACTTGGTAGAGTCACCATAAAAGCCACAATAGGAAAATAGCTATGTGAAGATCACTTCCAGTCATTGCATCACTGATGCTATGGGAATATATGGCAGTGTGGACAATCTGAAAACAGGTTGCAGATTCCATATCTTTACTACATAACTCCAAAAGTTACTGTAATATTAGCATTTACTGTATGGTTCCTGTTGAACTTGGTGAGTAGTATCAGAAACCTAGAAATCATGGACACTTTAAACATTGAAACGAATGAATGATGTTCGTGCCTTCTAGATTTAAAAATACAGCCACAAACCTTCAGCTGTGCTGTAGAAGGGAACATTGATGTAGTTAAAGCTGAGGGAAGCATTTACCAGGACAGGTTTTTAACATGCCTTGTTCTCTCCTGCCACCATGTGGCTTTTCCATTTAAAAATGTTAGGCCTAATTTTAATGCTCTCAAAATCACTGAAACAAGTAGTGAAATACTTTGTTCATGGTTTCCGTTGTGAACCATATTTAAGGTTCAGGTCTTTAAGACAGAAATGTTCACAAAAAAGCACAGTAATTTATTAAACATTCAAGTTCTATTCATTTCAGAGTGGTCTAGTTGGTCTTTTTCTCACTTTTCAAGAGGCTAAGCCCACGTTGTTCCAAACATTGCATAAATTCTGCAAGTTGAGAATGTTTGGCAGAATATAGTTACCTCATGGCAGTTTGTCAAAAGTCTAGGCTGGGAACAACATTTTGTTTGTTTGGGGTTTTTTCCAACAAAACCATCAATAAGCATGTTGAACTGGACCTTGACTCTTGAATTTGAGTAGCTCTCATCTCATGCCAGGTGATAATATTGATTTGTGGACGTCTGGTAAGTTTGAGATACTCTCAAAAAAATTCAAAAAGTCTTGGGTTCCTTGTAGTTAAAATTAGAAATGGTTCTTGCAGTCTTAAAGATATCCATGATAAGAAAAATCACAAAAGCTTTGCCTTTTAGAAAATAATAGAAGTGTTACGAGTAAAGCAGAAAACAGAATCAATGAGATTTTGTTTCAAATTCCCTTTTTCTCTATTGCAATATTTCGTTTCTGTATGTAATGCTTTTAGTGTCTATAAACAAATATTCGCTTAATCCTCTTATATTTGTCATGTTGAATAGCATTACACTAATTGATTGATCCTACTTTTAAAATGATCAGAATCAGAAGAGACTGATTTTGCTGAAGAACTTCTTATAGCACCTCTAGGAAGAAGAGCTCAGGAATTAGAGGTTTCTACCCATGTTTTCCCTAAATAGTCATTCTACCCCAAGATTTACATTGTATATTACACAAACCCCAGCCATTTTACATTACACACTTTACTCTGTTTTGTGACAACTAAGGTAAAATGAAAATTGAAGATTTTCTGTCTCTCTGGGTTCACTCCAGCCTCCTGTTTTTTGTTTTTAGGCAGATGGATCTGGCCCAAGGGTGAAGCCAAGGAATCAACCTGTATGTTTAGGTCAGGATCAGGTCCACTGAGAATAACCAGCAGCAGAACAGGCAGTGATGGCCAAGCAGGACCACAGTGGTTAGTCAGGGCTGAGGTCATGTCAGGAAGTCAGTCCATAGGTCAGGGCTGTGTCAACAAGGTACATGGCCCAGCACAGGCACGGCAATGGCAGAGCACAAACAGGCACTCCAACAACACAGGTCAGGCAGGGGGTGAAGTTTCAGGCCTGAGTTTCTGTGGACTCCCAGACCCATGACAGGGTCTGTGGAATGGAGGGTCATTAAGGGTTATTAGTGCACTCAGGGACCTGATAGATTCTCAGCAGCAATGCAAGCACAAGGAACAAGAATAGGATAATGCAAATTTTTCTTGGAATAATGCCCATAGGCTACAATTGCCATTTGATGTAATGGCTTAAGTTAGACAACAGGTAAAAAGTCAGGGAGCCTCCTAGAAAAAAATGGTGCTGTTTTTACTCTTTAACATTTCAAGGTTGCTGCTTTTTCATTTATACTTTCATTCCTTTAACTTTAATATTACAAATGAAGAAGAATTATAATACAAGAACTTCAGAGTATTTTTCCTACATCTAACCCTTTATATTTCCTTAATTCTTCAAGTCTCATCACAGTTTTTCTGTGTTTGATACATAAAAAGATACTTTGCTCTCTCCAAGATATGAAAAATTACATCTTAACTGTTCACCCCTGGAAATACAGAGGAATTCTATGAGCACAAGGGCTAGGAAAGCATATACTGTTCTGATCACAAAGATGTTATCATACACTGCACTGAGAATTTCACCTGCTGGGGGTCACTGAACTTTGACTTGAGTTAACCAGACAATTAAATAGCCCAGTGAAACTGTTGGATTGGCCATGTGATATGATCTTTCAGTTCATTTAGATAATACCATTGGTGGAATAAAGTTAAATATTTAGCATCCTGAGCGCAACAGCAAAAGTAGAAAAAATGCTTGGTATGTGTTTATAAACATAATTATGCACTTCCAATGCACCAAATTCGTATTACATTGGCTATAGTGTACTTGTTTCCTTATTGCTGTATAATTTAACACATGTAAGCAGTTTTAGGCACACACAGAGTTTCACAGAGGGCCAGTGGTGCTATTTAATCTTTTCAATTACTGGTGTTATCCACAAGTATTAAGCTATATCAAAATGAATGAAACTGTTTAAGAAGCCTTGGAGCATTTTCCTGCATTTTTAACTGGTGGGTGAGGGAGCTGTGGGAGGTGAGCAGGCCCCTACTCCAGCTGCCCTGTGGCACCGTGGCCACTCTTACACTTTCCTCACGCTCACATCTGTCCTTACAACAGGGGAGAAAGCGCCTCTCCCTGTGCTTCAGCTGCTTTTAGAGCTGCTTCCTTCCGAAATGTGTGTGGCAGCTTGGGAGCAGCGTTTCTGAAGGAGCCGGGGCCCTGCTGCCAGGCCGCGGAGCCGCCCCTGTGGCCTCAGGCCGTGCCAGGCTCCCAGCCCCGCAGCGGGTCGGTGTGGGCTGAGCTTTCGTTCAGCGTGTCAGACAATAGTGAATAGATACACCTCCAAATCCCCGCCTTGCCATTGCTTTCTGTGTGCCAAGGAAATCCCTGCTCATTTCCTACATTTACAGGCAAAAATAAACACACAGAGTGTGGCATTGCTAAGCTTGGGAAGTGAAGTTTGGCACTCTCAGGCTAAGTGTAAACATACATTTCATTTCGGCTGCTTGAGGCAAAACCACTTCCTTTTCTTTCTACTTGTTCCCCCTTCCATCCACGAGGTACCTCACCATCATTCCTGTTTAAGGAGAAGTATGATGTATCTCTGATGACTGGAAAAGGCTGTAACTGTGATGTAGAAATGTGCCTTAGATCAGTACTTCACTTTAAAGTGAACAAACAAACAAACAAGCAAAAAAAACCCCACAGGAAACCTACTTCGATTTATCTGCTCAGAAGATAAAGATAAGCCTCCTAAGCTAGCACCTTCCTATATTTTAATTAATATTATAGTGCATTCAATTCTTCAAAGAGCTGTATTAAATGAACAGTAATTACTAAAAAATCCAGTGTCAGAAAAACCTAAGGATTTATCTCTTTTTCTGTAACATCATGAACTGCTTTTAACAGTTAATTATCCCTGAAATCTGTTGTTTAAACTCTTAACCCTGGATGTGTAATTAACAATTGCATGATAGCAAATAAATAATATGGCATTATTTTTTATTTTATTATTTAAGGACAAAGGATTTAAATCTGTATAAAAGGAGGTTCAGGAAATGGGAAATTGCTTCTTTGCAGTGGTTAACAGAATTGGTAGGACTCCATTCAGTCCACAACAAATTAGGGGGTTGCCGTAGTAAGAAAGGCAGTAAAAGTCAAGAAATATTTCTCTACTAAATTTAAAACTGGCCTGTGGAAACCAGAGCTGCAGGTGTTTATGGAAATAAGTAGTGTTGCAGGAATTTTAAAACTCTGTAACTTTATGAGCAGTTATCCAAGCGAAGGCAATGATACCGAGTAACCCTATCTACTGCCTCAGGGCATGAGCGGGGTCAGGAGGGCACTCCTTTCAGTGCCCCAACATTACCTGTGTCTCAAAAGAAGGATTTTGTTTGTGCTTTTTTTCTTTTTTTCTGAGTAGAATTCACATTTCGTAGAAACTTCAGATGGTTGGTGCTACTGGACAAAGAGTTCAGCTTTGTATTTAATATAAAGCATTCTGTAGAAATTCCATCATGCCTCGAAATGAAAGCCAAATGTAAGGAGGGATGAGAGGTGCTGCCTTGATGAGCTGGCTGCCAGCAAAGCCCCTGTGCACAGCTCAGAGAGCTGCGTGTGATTCCTGGCTGTCCTGTTGCTATTCCTGGTTTACAATCAGGAAAATAGAAGATGAAGGGAGGTACCCAAGGCTACACAATAAATGTCGGTGTAAGAGTTAGATAAATGTAATAATAGTTAAATATAGGTCTAACAACATTATTCCCACAACACAAGTGGGCAAAATATTTCAAATTTTTTATTATCAAAATACTTATTTTTTATTTAGTCAAATTGATGTAAATTCTATAGAAATTTACACTAGTTAGGTAGGTATGTAGATAGACTTCTTAAGGAAGGTAGACTTCTTAAACGAGTATGGAATTTGACTTAGTAGGGTTTTTCAAGTAACTTCCTGGATTGAGAATAAGGCAGGAGTAATAACAGAAAAAGTTACATTAAAATAATACATTACAGTTTAAAAATTAACATTTCCTCAGGATACAGTTGGAATGACCAAAGTATACATTAAGTGTATAAAAAATTGCCTTTATAGATAAAGTTTTCCACAACTTAATTTAAGTAAAAGTTTTAGGTTTTGGTTGCAAAAGTCTCTTAAGATGTTTCAAGCAACAGGAAGGAATATATAGTCACAAAAGAATCTGAAACAATGGTTTTAATCTGGAAAAATCATTTTGCAGATACTCTAAAATAACTTGTCAGAGTGGACACCTACTTTTTAGACATTTGATTTCAACAGGTCTCACAGGTCAGACTGGAATCCCAGGTTATTACTTCTCACATTTACGGGGGAGATCATACACAAAAGGTTGATTTATGTCCATCACAAATAATCCCTCCTTTTAGAAATAAGCCCAGAGGCTACTGTAAGATGTCTTGGAAGCCCACAGAACAAAAGGAGTGGGTTTTATTCTGGTTTCATACTAGAACCAAAGAATGATTGTAGACTCGGACTTGTCGCAAGTTAGAAACTCACCCTGAAGTCCAGCATTTTTCATTGATAATATAAGATTTATTTTAAAAATTATCACTATATATAAGGCTCTTGTTTTTCATCCCTGACTTTTACATTCTCAAAGTGTATTTTCTGGTATGCTGTGTCATGATTTGTGGTTTTAACATCAGTCCTCTAAAATTATGCTTCAAATGAGTTATATGCTTTCCACGTAGATGTAATGAGCACACTAGCACAGGATAGATTTTTTATAGATTCGTTTAATTCGGGGCAAATTATATTTCAGAGAAGCTAAACAAGCTGAAGGCTATATCTCTTATACATTAATTTAAAATGGAATTTCCTTTGCAGTCTACAACATTTATCTCAGCAATTGCCTTAGTTTCAGGGATTTGTCATGGACAGTTTTCTTCAGGTATTTAAACACTGTCTCCAAGTTGGACTGCCCATTATGAATCATTGCATGTAGGAAACACAGTCCAAAGAGAAGGCAGCTGGGCTGATGTGTTATTCATGCCTTCCCAGCTCTCCATTTTTCACCCTGTTACTCAGCACACCAAGCTGGTGCTGCAGATGGCACAGGACTTTTCCACTTAGCTCCACTTTTACGTAACACACCTACCTCAGTGCCTCTGGCATTTAGTTCGTTTAGAAGCTACAGTATTTCGCTAGAACACAGAAAAAATTATAACTGTTTAGAAAAGGTTTAATGAGCTAATGAATCATTGTTTAACCTTTTGCTCAATAACACAAAGAGCCAGCCAGCACACAGGAACTGTTTGTGTTTGTGTGCACATCTGTGTGCATGGACATACACTGCAGTATAGAGGGAGAGACTGGTGTACAGAGGATGTCAGATTTTTTCATGGGATATATAGATTGTTTTACTAAATTTGATCAAATAAGTTTACTATAAAAGCAAGGAAAATCCCTAATTGTGCAAGGAGGTTGTTCCTGCATAACTGTTGCATGCATTATTTCCCCTCATTGACTTTAATATGACCACTCCCAAGCTTAAAATTAAGTATGTGCTGAATGCTTAGATTTTTTAAGGAACTAGAGTATAAAAATCTTCCCCAAAAGAGAGCTAGTTTCAAGGTTTTTTTTTCCTTTTGGAAGGGTTTCCTAAAGTGTGTTTCACTCTGCTTGGAGAGATTTCTTATGTGTACAACAATCTCTTTCTGTGTGTAGTCTATTGCCATGCGCATGTCTGTTTGAAATATGAGCTGCATCTCCTATATAAAGATATTGAAAAGTTGTAACTCCCAGAAGAAAATAATTTTGTATATTAAGAAGAAAGGGCCACCTAGCCTGAATGCTTACATATTGTACACAAGTTCCTGTTGGCTAACAAGGTATCATGAAGTCCAGTTTTGTGCGGTAAGAGCACATAACAAACTTGAGAAAGAACAGGTTGCAGAGCTTCTGCAGAGCATGTGATGTGCTGCGTGTTCACACCCTGGCATGCCCTGTAGTAGCTTGTTTGTGCATGTGTACCTACAGGCAGTAGAATCCTTGTTTCACCATTTGCTTAAACTTAATTTAATAGGCCAAGCAGTCTGGATATTAGAAATATTTTTGAAAGCAGTAAATTAGCTAAGTTTAATCTGAATATCACACAAAGCCCTCCTGACTAAGATATATCAAAGTGTATATAAGGTATATCAAAGAATCTGGCTTTTTTTAATATATAAGCAAAGGCTCTATAAACAAGAAAATTGTGAACACCACTGAGAAATGAAAATTTGAAAATGCAGATTGTCATCTATTTACATATTGTAAGGTTTTGAGGCCAAAAATAAAATCCAACAAGCATCAGGAGATTTGCTATAAAACCCACAAGTGTGTAAATCTAATAATAGCTTGAGAATGTCATACTTTCAGTACTACAATAAAAAAAGCAGTGCTGTGGAGCAAAATAGCACAGGAGAGGTTGGCAGTTGAGATATTACTAATTCAGCTTAGCTCAAACTTCTGGGGAGATGATTTGGTTAATGGGAATAAGAGACATAAGAATGTAAAGACACAAGTTCAAGAATAGTAATAGCACCTCTTCTGTGTAGGTAAAGGATGGCAGTGGCACAGTTAGCTCCATCTGACAATGTATTTAACTAAGGTGGTTGACTTAGGAAACTGGCTATGACTTCAGGCAAAAGCTGATTGTTGCCAAAAAGCACTTACCTTTTCCCTCTGCCCTTCTCCTGTAACGCTCTCTGCTCTTGGCTACCTCATCCCCCTGCTTACCCTGAGCCACCTCTGGAACTCATCTGGCTGCAGGTTGTTCGACCTGATGGAACAACAGAGGTTACCTTTGCCCACCCTCCAAAGGTGTACATTTTTGCCAGGTTCGTGAGTTTTGTTGCCTGACCTCGAGATCAAGCAGATGAACTTCAGAGGCAACACAAGAAAGTTATGGGAGAAAAGAAAGAGAAGCTGGAAAGGGGGACAGGACTCACTGCCCTCCCTCCAAGAACTGTTGATTTGGCTCAGCCACGTGTCACTCTCTGCACTCCCTAATTAGTTTGTAGAAAGAATAAGTAGTTCCTGAAGCAGCTTAGGGGAAAGTCTTATTTGTCTATCAACTATACTAAAAAATAAGGAGAATACTTTCCCAATTTATCTTCTTAAACTAAAGGTTTGACTTTTTGTGGTATGAATACCCTGCCTTCATCTTCCTTATTCTAAATCCAACCCTTAGAGCAAGCTGAAAAATATTCTATGGCTTTCAATTACTTTTTTTTATTGTTAATCTTTTTTATTTGGCATCTCTCTCTCAGTATTCCTTTTGTTTACATTTCCAGGCATGGAGCTTTTTAAATATATATATTTTTTTTTTTTTTTTTAACTCACGCACTCAATGCTTAATTTGATGTTTTCTTTCAGTGAAGGACTTTGTTTATAATTCTTCCCACTCCATCACTTGTTTTAACAATATATCTTTTGTTCTCATTATTAGTCCTCTTCTAGCTTTAGAATTGTGTTTGCATTCTTCTGTAGTTGCTTTGGCTACATCTGTTTGAATTTTCTTCTGTGAAAGCTGTTTGCTATTGGACAATATAATTCTGTCTACAATTGCTTGCTTTCTGTATAATATTTAATTTGGGGGTATTTTTCTAATTATAATTTTTTTTTTTCTATTTCAGGTTGGTTTTTTTTTCCAGAAAACAAAACAAAACCAACCACAGGTGGTTGTAAGGGAGCAAGACTTCACTAGCAAATAGGAAAAAAGCCTTAGGAAAAGTAAGAGACAACACTTTTTATTACATCAAACGTTTTCACTCATTTGTTTAACCCCTGTCAAACAGGCTGAGTCAGAGATTGGACTTTTTCCTGGTGTTATGGAGCTAGCCAAATATTTGGTTCAGAAGATGCTTCCACCACCCAAGGGATTTGACTTTCTCCAGTTCTGTAGCATCTGAGATCTGTAGCTGCACAAACAGGAGATCCCCTCAAACAAACGGTGTGCCCCTGAAACAGATCCCACAGCACAGATCCC
>VZRZ01000651.1:11734-61922 GCA_013398175.1 Climacteris rufus
GGGCGCGGCGGTGCTCGGGCGCGGCGCGGCGGCGGCAGTGGGCACGGCCGGCGGGGCGCGACAGCGGCATCGTGGCTTACAACAGCCGGAGCCGGAGCAAGGAGCCGCTGGTGCTGGCCACGGAAGGAGTGGCGACCTGGTAGCGCCTGGCGGGCGGGCGTGGGGGTGGCGGGGTGACAGCTGCGGGTTGTGTCCGGAAACCGCTCCCGTGGCCAGTTCTGGGCTCCTCAGTACAAGAAGGACGTGGAGCTGCTGGAGAGGGTCCGGCGGAGGGTCACGAAGGTGATTAGGGGACTGGAACATCTCTCTTACGAGGAGAGACTGCGGGACCTGGGCCTGCTTAGTCTAGAGAAGACTGCGGGGTCTCATTGATACATATAAATATGTTAAAGTTGTGTGTTAAGAGGATGGTGCCAGGCTCTTTTCAGCAGTGCCTAGCGACAGGACGAGAAGCAATGGCAATAAACTAAAACACGAGAAGTTTCACCTCAGCACGAGGGAGAACTTCTTTCCATGGATGCGGGCAGAACACTGGAACAGGCTACCCAGGGAGGTTGTGGAGTTTCCCACTCTGGAGACATTCAGAACCCACCTGGACACGTTCCTGTGTCACCTGCTGTAGGTGATCCTGCCTTGGCAGGGGGTTGGACTGGGTGATCTCCAGAGGTCACTTCCAGCCCTGACAGTGCTGTGATTGTTTGTCTCCCTTCTCACAGGTACAGCTGTGGGCCGACCGTGTATGACCAGGCACACCTGGGACATGCCTGGTGAGTTGTGGGTCGTGGTGTGAGGGGATGCAGGTGGACACACAGTGCAGGACATCCCCAGGCCCCGGCGTGTGTCCGGGTGACAGAGCTGTGACTGGTAACACGGGACCCAGCCCTTTGCCTCCTGTGCTGTGCAAAGAGCAAAAGCCTGTTTGTTATGTATTTTTTTCCTCTTGGGCTGGGGTAGCCCGTAAAGGGGCTGTTGATGCTGCTGCCTGGCTGAGGCAGAGACAGAGTGCATGTCTGTGTCTTGGGTAGAGGCATTAGGAATGCGTGGAGTTTGTTTGGTAGGGCAAGTTGTTTCAAATCCTATCAGTATAATGTGGCCTCTCGTGTGGAGGAGTTGTGATTGTGGAGCAGAGCCTCTCGGCCGTGTGAAATGATAGTTTCACCTCAGAGTTAGGTCAGACACTGTGTTGGCACCAAGGACAAGCTGTGCAGGGTTGGCTATTAAAGGTTAACAGGTGAATGCATCATATCTTAAATCTCAGAAAGTCCAGGTAGGTTAAAGGCCTTTTGGCATGGTAACAGTTCAGAGGCTCACTATGTTTAAAAATGACAAAAACAATCCAGAACAGCACAGCGTTTTCTCTGTAGTTCATTAGGATTGTTGCCACGATAAACCAGCTTCTTTGTAAACAACTTTGAAAAAATACTTTAAATACACCAGAGAAGGTTGCTGCCACTACACACCTGATGAGTAGACGTGTGAGTTATCTGCTGTTCCTGTAAAACTGAGGGGAGTTGCAGCAACTCAAGCTGCTCTTGTGGTTCTCTGTCCTCATTGTTAAAAAAACAAGTTGTGTTGGGCTCCTTAGAAGAGCAGGGGTTTATCAGATAATTGCCATCTATATGAAGATCAGATGTTGTGCATTTCAGTAATTGAATAATTCCCTTTTAATGTAAGGGATTTCACAGCTTCTTGTCCTGTCTCAACTTCATTCAGAAGTTTGTGTTGAATCTTGCTCGTGTTGAACTGAGCTGTCACAGTACTGCACAACTGCTGCTTTGTTCTGTAAAAAGGTAGACTTAAAATACCAGTTATGTAAAAGTACTGTTGGCAGTGCTAATGTTAATGCTGCTGTACTGTTGTGTATATGTGGTGGTGTCTTTTTCCTCCTTGCTTTTGTCAAGTCTCAGCAGAAAACTGACCTAGCTTTTTACTGGTGACCTAAAAATCAAGAAAATGATATCTTGGACTTTTTGTTTGTACTTGGTACCTTCAGGGGAACTTTAGTTTTTATTTTTACGTCACAGTAATTTGTGTATTTACATCTACAGTTGTAATACAGGCTATATTACAGTTTACTTTGAAATAATTACAATTTAAAATCATGTCTTGATAGTAGCTCTGTGAAAAGATGGTAATAAGTTTCTTTTCTTTATCACTCAGTCAAGATTGTCTAGTATGGTAGGACCTGTCTTCCCTGACATGTTGTAACGGGGGAGGGAATTGCAAAGGTGCTTCTTTGCTAAGGGATATAGCAGATCTAGACAACAGTGTTTATAGATGCAGAGAATTTCACCCTTTGGTCTTGCAGCTCTCTGTGGTTTTTAAATGTCTGTTGTTTTCAGTGGTTTTCTTGCCATCAGACTCTTTTGATTAAAGGAAGGAGTAGAAAGGCCTTGCTCACTCTTGCCAGTGTTTTTACCCATCTTCTCTTACCCTGTGTCTAAACTAGCAATTTCAAGCTTTCCTGGTGTGGAGGTTTGCCATACATCCATGTCACCTGGGTTTGACCTCTTCACTTGCTTTTTTAAGAGAGAATGGTTAGTGCTGAACATTTCATTTGGTGTATGATACAGATACCCCATGTATTACACTCTCTTTTAGCACCACTTGAAGCACCCTCCCATGTTGTTCCTGTTGTGTGACAAGGTGTCTGCACTGAAGTCCTTCTGCTCTCTTTTCTCATCAGTGAAACCCCTCCAGTGTGGGAGGAGTTGGCTGTTCCCTTCCAATATCTCTGGTCTTACACATGTCAGTGCTGACATCCTGTTGCTCAGCTGATTTGTTCAGGATGGTGGAGCACGCTTGTTTCTCTGTATTTATTTATTTAAATGGTATATTTTTTCCCCAGTAGCTAGGTCTAGCCATAGAACAGCTGAAATTTATGCTGCTGATGGGAGGCACTGGGAAATAGCATAAAGTCGGATGGAGTGGTGGCTCTTGCTACTCTGCCACTCATGTCAAATACCAGCATTTTGTTGTGCTTTTGCCACAGGTTCTCTTCTCACTAGAATTCCCTTTTTCCCCCTCTGTCTTACTTTTGACTTGTGTTAAGCCCAACAGATATGGCAGGTAATAATGCAGAAATGGATCATGGAAATGAGCTTGAGATCCTTGAGAAGAATTTGAAAATAATGGTATTATTTTTTCTTGTCGTCCTTCTCTCTGCAAGGAGTGCTTATTTCCTTAAATAATCCAACATTCCCTAGTATGTTGTGCTTCCTGTCTTAAAAACAGATGCTCTGTCTGCCTCCATATGACACCCAACACCCATTCTGTATAAAGAAAAAAGTCAGACAGGCAAATAATACTATTTTTTCCCTTCAGTTCTGGGACTGACCTTGGTTGTACTGGTTTGAGCTGCAGCTTGGTTGGCATCCGGGTTCCTGACTGAATGTTTGGAAATAAGAGTAAAACCAAGCACAAGAGACTTGCCTTGTGCATGCTCTGCCACCCCCTGATTTTGACTGTCTGTTTTGGCTTTTTTTTTTAAGTTCTGAAGTGGTAAAGACCCTGCTTTCTGAGGTGTCAGGAGATCTGCTCTAGCTCTTGCAATGTTTCTTCCATCAATTCAAGTGGAAGATCAGAGCAGAGGGAACAGTGTGAAATTTGTGCCTGCTCTGGGATTAGTGACTGCAGGGCTGTTAAATCTAATATCAAGCTTTTGGTGCTGGTGTTGTTCCTCTGAGCAGGATCCAAAGACCAACTTCATATTCTTATGGAATTGTCACCACATTAGATAAACCTTACTCCCAGTGAGCTGGTATGTGTTAAAAACTATCTCCCTAGCAGCAAGGCTTTCAGAAAGTGTTTTTTCACCATGGGCATGGCACAAATGACAACAAAAAGTTGTTGAAATATCTTCATCAAGATATTCCACATCTGTAAATCAGTTCCATAGTGCCATCTGACACCTGCAGCTAAGGAGGAGGGTGCAAATCTGTTTCTGGTAGTTCTTCTTACACTTCTTTGTTCTGATGGCCACGGGAGTTGCAGTTTGTGTGGAGCTGTGGGTGAAATGGGAAATGTAGGTCTGTGAGTCTCCTTGCTGGCTTTGGAGAAAACAGCCCAAAAAAGCTGAGGATTCTCATTGTCTTGTAGGGCACACCCAGAGTTTCTAGTCACCTTCTAGTATCCCAGCTGATAATTGGGTTTAACTCAGTCAAAGTGTGTTTTGAGATTTAAAAATTGAGAGTCTGTGTGCAGAAGGAGCTGCTACAGCCCTGTACAGCTTGTACATACTGAAGTCTATCAGCATTACATACTGTGCTCTGTGACAAAAACCCTTAATAATTTGCAGAATAACTTTTATTGTCAAGTGTAAATAAAACAAAATGACCTACAGAGCAGCTACTCTTTGCTGTCAGAAAAGGTCTTTGGCAGTGTGTGAATGAAGTAGTTTATTGGTGGCTGGTAGCTGTTGTTACTCAACCCTCAGCAAAGTTCCTTTGAATTCTGCTTTATTTCTCCTGTTCTTTTGCCAGGTGACTTTTGAAAACCTGTTAGAATGTGCTAAGCCCAAGGGAAGTATTTCAAGAATATCTCATCTCTGTGTCTTATTTTGTACTGTTCACTTTGAGAGAGTCTCCTGGCTCATGTAGTTTGTGATGCCCTTTGCTGCTTGAATAGAGATGCAACAAAAGAAAACACTCAGAAAATTTGATGTAATGTGTCACTAATGCCAGAAGAGGGTAGGCCAGTTCAAGAGAAATTTGCTTGACTTTTGTGCATGTAGCAAGTGGTTTTGGAAAAACACTTTATGCACTGAAGGTCTTTTCATTGTAAGTGTTGGAGTATTTAGATTGTCCCTGTGGCTGTTGGTTATTTTTGTTTGTTTATTCTTACTACTGCACGTTTAAAAGCTCGTGGTTTTTTCCCTTTCAGTTCCTATGTTAGATTTGATATAATTCGAAGGATAATGACAAGGTTTTTTGGAATTGAAGTTATCATGGTGATGGGCATCACAGACATAGATGACAAGATAATAAAAAGAGCCAATGAGGTAGGTATTTGCTGCAGTGCTTGACTCAACCTTTTGGTATTTTCTAAGCTGCTTACATAGGAAAATTAACTTGGGTTCTTTTGTTGAATTATATTTAATTAGTAAATAATAAATACTGCAATGTCAGCACCCTGGAAAGCTTTATCAACCTCCTCTGAGTTTGTCACCTACAGGAAAGTTAACATTGTGTGTAGGGGTAAGTCTTGATAAGACTGGGGCTGTAAGTGGTTCTCAGTTGAATTTTAATGTGACCTTTTTTACCAGATGAGCATGGTGAATCATTATTGCAATTCTTTTTTTTATTGTTTTGAAAATGGGTTTTGAACCACGAAGCACTAAGAGTGTACTCTGTGTTTTACTCTGCATGTAGAGTCTTTTGTTTTATTCGTTTTTAGAATCTGGAACTTGTCTTCAGGATCATAAGTGAACGTGTTGGATCGAATTGCAGTTGCAAGCTGTAAAATAGTTTCTTGGAGCCAGAGAATTTGGCAGCTGTCCCTTTTACTTAATCTTTAAGTAAACAGTTACTTTTGCAGTTAAATATAGGGTACTGCGTTCACATGAGTACTAGTGCACCACTCATGTAGAAATACGTGTCTGTTCCCTTAATCCCATTTACTTGCAATTTTCTAAGGCAGTAAGCAATTTATAAACAAACAAAAATCCCCCCAAAATTCAGGCATTTTAAATCTATGTTTACATTATAAAATTTTTGCTTGTTGTCAGAACATCTTGGCGATTTTGTGTTTGAGGAGTGGGAGATGACGTGTTCTTGAAAGATGTGTTCATTTACTGCATTCTTTGGTTCTATGAAGTAATCTTTTCACTGCTTTTTTGTGTGACTTGGAAATGCTTGCCTAACCATTTTTTTTTGGATGGCCAAGGCCTCTAACTCAGCAGCCTGCTTTTGTTGTTGGAACCTGTGTACCCAAAGCAATACAGTGGTAGAATCGACGTGCCTAAGCTTGTTCTCCATTGTCTTGTGGGGTTCATCTGGGGGAAGACTGAAAGTTGGGTCTCTAGTTTGTGATGAACATGCTCTATGCCCTCAGTGGTCCTCTCAGAGAGAAATGAATCTCTTTGTGTGTTGAACAATCTCTTTGTGTGTTGAACATCCACCTGGATGGGAGGAATTTCCCCATCTTCTTTGTGTAGGCACATTTGTTTCTCTCTTGATCAAAGAAGCAGCTGAGCTGTCTAGGGAGATGAATCCAGTCACTGGTCTGTAGGCAGAAGCATATCTTTGGTTTTCAGTGCTGAGCATCTTTCTCATTTCATTGCTGGATGAACATCTGGACTGTCTTCACCAGAACTCCGGCTTTGTCCAGGAGCTTGTACAAGCAGTGGTACCCACCTGCGCTCTGAAAATCAGAATGCATAAAGATGCTTCAGTAATGAATTGGAAGTGATGAAATGGGATTTATGTTGTTAATGATTTAGTTATCTGAAAGCTGGAGAGGCTGACAGTGTGCTGTCTTCTCCCCAGCAGTTTGTTCTCAGAGAAGATGAAAATGCATGCATTTGAAACGCTTTGATACCGTGCTGTTGCTTGCTAGGGCAGGTTTTGCTGTCATGCATCTTTCAATCCCTGGCCTCTTCTGAATATTTGAGAACAAGTACCTTATAATGTGCAAGTTTCCTGTGCTTTTGGGTTGCATTTTCTCATCCCCTCTGCAAGAGGAACCTGTTCCTGTCCCATGAATGAGAAATGTGGAGAAGGTGCTTGAGAAACGCCGGGCTTGGCAAAGCGTGGAATTGACTTTCAATATTGAGGTCTATGAGTGCCCATGATCTGCTGAAATAGCTTATTTTTCTTAATCACTGAGAGTTAATATCTTGTCCCATCCTGCAAGTCTCTGATCTGTCTTTCTGACATGTAGGTGGTGTTGGTGTTTCCTGCCAGTGAGTTGAATGAATTTCACAGCCTGTGTACTGTAGTATATTTTGTCACTGGAAATGAAAGACCCTCTCAAGGGGAAAGTAATAAGGGAGGGAAGGAGTTTATTATTTTAGTCTTTGGTTGCTTTATCTTAAAAGGTATGTATTAATATTTTGGAAATTGAGAAGCATAAATGAAATACTACTTTTAAGTTATTTATAACTTACATCTCCTCCCTGTGATTGTTAGATTAATAAGCCTTTCTGACTCTACCTTGGGGGCTCTCTAAGTCTTCCAATTTGTTATTCTGAGAAAAGATTGCCATATTTTATATTATCACTCTGATTTATGATTTACTAATCTGCTTCTCTCTTTTTCAGATGAATGTATCACCAGTAGCTCTCGCTCGAATTTATGAAGAAGATTTTAAACAAGATATGGCTGCCTTAAAAGTAAGAATACTTAAGATTCTAAATTTAAGAGTATTTCTAGCCAATTATTTTTGTAAAGAATCTGGTTTTGAGACTTTGATCTGAAAAAATAAATTTGTTGCTTGGAAACTGAGTACTGATTTACATTGTCATTCTTCTGGAAAGATTCTGCACATCTTTTGAGTAAGGAAATGTGAGAAGAAGCAAACCTGAGGTTTGGAATGAACAAGTTAAATTTTTTTTGAACAATTTTTTTCCACATTCAGTAGAACCTTGATTCACAGATGTTACATATTTACTATAATGCAGAAATAGCCTGACTGAAAGCATAGGCAGCATAAAATCTTCTTTCATTGACTTCAGGTGACTTTGCTTCTTGTCCAAAATGCTTGCCAGAAGCAGGGAGTAGGCCACTGGGAAAAAATCAGGATTTTTATTGCCACCCCTTGAATATTTTTTTAGTGTTTATATTATTTTAAATTCTGCTTATGAACTTTTTATGATACTTGCAACGTTTTTTTAAAGATAAAGTCGAGGAGAATTTTTTTAGGTTTGTTTTTTAGAGTGAAAGGTCCCATCAGTGTTTCATACAGACTAATGAGATGTTACTCTTTCTTTAAGGTCCTCCCTCCCACAGTATATATGAGGGTGACTGACAATATTCCTCAGATAATTTCCTTTATAAAAACAATAATTGCCAGTGGACAAGCTTATGCAACCTCGCAAGGTAAGACTTCAAGCAAGGTAACTCCTTGTTCAGCACATGTACAGGAAGTCACTGCTCTTCGTAATCCTGTTTTGGAATCAGAGGAGGTACCCTGTGCCAGGCTTTCCTTCTCTTGATTAACAGGGGGTGAGCAAATTGTTTGTGATGACATGAGGGGGCAGACCAACTATTACTCAATTTCTAAGTTAAATGTAGCTCAGTATAATTGTTTACTCTAATGAACTACTTTTGCAGTATTTCTGAATTTCTAAATCAGAATTTAAAATGGGAGTTGAAGAGCAATTTGTTTTGCTTTCAGGGAAGTGTTACATCCTCATCAATGCACCCCATCTTTGCTATATACAACTAAACATTTCTTTTTTATTAGGCAATGTTTATTTCGATGTTAAGTCCTGGGGAAAAAGATATGGAGTATTAACTACTATTAATCCTGATACCCAAGAGGAAACAGGTAATTTCATGGTACCAACTTATTTGTGTTACTGCCTTGTTTGAACGCCTGATGCATCTGTGTGTAAACTTTCATTCAACAGTCTGAAAGAGTTTTCTGACCTGTTGTGTATAGCTAACTTTCTGTTGCTTTCTTAAGTATTTTTTGAGGCACTCACTGTTGCCAGTGCAGGAGAAACTTTGTCTTTCTTCTTCCTTTCATCCTTCCCTCTATGCCTTTGTTCTGGTACCTTAGAACAATTAGGATTCTTAATCGATTTTAATTAAATGCTTGGTAGTGGTACATAGAAACTTGACAGTGAGGTGGTGTTCTTGCTGTTGAACTAGCCAGCAGTGAGGTACTCAAAGGCAAACAGAAGGAAACCTCACCTACCATGTTATTGTTGGGGCAGTTGCACTCCTCTGCTGCTAACTGGATGAATTGCTTCCTTCATTACTTGTCACTGGGCTAGGCTACTGCTAAGCAGCCTCTCTGTGTGAGGGTGAGCAATCTGTTCATAGGCTGTGCTAAGGTGGGCCTTTACTCTGGGCTGTGGGGAGTTTTTGCTGCAGGTCCTGCTTTGCAGCCTCTCTGTAGTTTCTCTGAGTTGGGTGTGATCAGGTCTCTGCATCAGAGAATTTGATGCAGGTCTCCTGCATCCTTTTGCAAACTGAATTTCAATATTTCATAATTGAAAAAAAAATCTGTTTGCAGTTACTGAAAATGCCTGGCAGGCTGAAGCTCAGGTGTATTGCAGCCAGAATTTCTTACAGTTCTGCTCTGGAGTTGTTTTAGTGTTACAGCTCACAGAGGGAATGCATTTTGTCAACAGTTATTTAGACATAATTACCAACTGCAGAGGAAGCCAACAGCCTCCTGGACTGCACAGGGAAGAGCATTGCCAGCAGGTCAGTGGAGGTGATCCTGCTCTGCTCAGCACTGCTGAGAGATGCCTGGAGTGCAGGTCTGGTGTTGGGCTCCCCAGTACCAGAGTGGTATGGACATGGTGCAGAAAGGCCAGCAAAGGGCCACAAAGATGATGGAGGTACTGGGGTATCTTTCATAGGAAGAAAAGCAGAGAGAGCTTGGACAAGTCACTTTTGAGAAGAGAAGGCTCAGGGGAATCTTAGCCATATGTACACATACCTGATGGAGGGAGTAAAGCAGAGGGAGCCAGGCTTCTCAGTGGTGTTTGGTTCTGGGACAAGCAGCAATGATCACAACCTGAAACACGGGAAATTCCATTTAAAGCTAAGGAAAATCCTTTTTTACTCTGAGGATGGGTGACACAAACCGTGTTGCTCAGAGAAACTGGAGTCTCCATCCTTGGTGATAATCAAAGCCCAACTGGACACTGTCCTGGGGAGCCTGCTGTAGCTGAGGCAGCTCTGAGCAGGGGGTTGGATTGGACTGTCTCCAGATGTGCCTTCCAGCCTCTGCTGGCTCTGATTATGGGTTTTACCCTGCTCCCCCTCAACTCACAGCTGAATGTGTTGTTATTTCTAAAGATTTTGACTGTTGTTTTGCTTACAACTGAGAAGTTGAAGAGTGTTCTTTTGTAGCAGTTAACTCAAAAAGGGGCAAAAGAGGGTTGTAGTCAGCAGGTACTGGTCAGCCAGAGCTTGGCAGTCTAGTGAAAGAGCCCAACCCAGGTGAACATTCAGTGGATTAAACTAGGTTTATATTTCTGTCCCTTTAGTTCTTAGAAATTTTGAATTGTATGATTCTAAATGTGAGGTCATGTATTTGTCAGAAAAAAAGAGTCCAGAACCCTGTTCTGTGGCTCCTGCCAGGTGCTGTGTAGTGGACTGGGGGTTAGGAGCCAGCAGAAATGAACAATCCTGCATTACTGTGACAAAAAGGACTGCATCCTTGGCAATGTCATGAAGGAAGGAACAAATATAGCTGGGGAGGAGACCTTTGTAGAGAACTCATTGCTGAAAACAGTACTGAAAAATTGCTAGTCCAAGAATAGTTTTGATTCTTGCCTCTGTGCACTTAGTTTTATAGAATCTGAAACACCAAGTACTTGTGTCCCAGAGAAAAAAATGTGGGGTTTTTGTTTGTTTGTGGGTTTTGGTTTGGTTTTGTTACCTTTTCTGCAGTGCAGTCAGTTTGTCCTGGGGAAACTGGCTGATGTGTACTAAATGAATGAAAAAACCAGGAAAACAAGGGAAGGCCAAAAGGACTGATAGGATAGGATGTAGTAAGGAATCTTGAATCCATCTTTTTACCTTTTTGACATCTATTTCAATATAGTATTTTTTTCATGTACTTGACTGATCAACTGGAATTCCTGTGTAAGGGGGAAGGGAGGGAAGTTGCAGTGAAAAGAAGTTGATTGAAGGGATTAAAATCTGAGTAGTTCACTAAACACACATTTCCACTTGCTTTCATTTGGTAATTTTTTTTCCTTGAGATGTATCCCATTAACAAATACCTTATTCTTGCCAGTTGATTCTGATAAACGACATGGTAAAGATTTTGCCCTGTGGAAGGCTGCCAAGCCTCAAGAGATATCTTGGGATTCTCCCTGGGGAAAAGGAAGACCTGGATGGCACATTGAATGTTCCACAATATCAAGGTCAGATTTCTTGGATTTTAAGAAATCTATGCTATTTTTTGTTTTCTGTCACAGTACAATGGTAGAAGCAGTATTGAAAGTGTCTTCTGATCAGTAGATAGCATTGGTTTTAATGTGACCATTTAATGCAGTTTGGGATGTCTCATGTGGCCCAAATAAACTCTGCTTCACCTTAACTGTAGCAGCTGTCTCTATGTTTTGGCACCTTCTCTTGAGTCAGACTTGGTACTGAAAATATGGCATGCAGGATCACACAGTTGATGAGCAATCTTTTACCTTGAACAGAATGACCAAAGGTTTGGTGAAAGTTATGGTACCTCTTCCATTTGCTTCCTTTCCACTTCCAGCAGTTTCCATTGGACCTGGTTCAGGATGTAGTGCTGTGTCAGGAGGAAAGGTGTGGGATTCCATCCTGATCTATGAGATCTTGCTGCCCTGAACAGCAGCTGTGGATGTTCATGATAATAATCTAAGTGTTATTCAACTTTCTTGCTTAGTAGTGTTTTGCTTGTAGTTGGCTTAATGTAATTTGCTCTTAATTTAGAGTTTGATTTTCATCATAGGAAAAAAATCTTCTCTCCTGGAAGATTGATAGTGGTATTTAGTTTTACATTAGTCTCAGGTCTTTTTTTTGGAAGCTAATAACAAATAGTTTAGATCTGACCCTGTTTAGCTAAAGTTTTCAACTAAAGCTGAAAGGAGGTGGATCCAGCTGCTTTAGATGTCTCTTTCATATGATTTTTCAGTGCAGCTGGGATTGTTAGTCATTACTACCTGCTTGTGAAAAGCGTTTATAAGGGTGATTTTCTGTTTGTAAATAGTTTCAGCATAGTGAAGCAGCTCTTAAAGCAATCAAAGTGCACCAAATCCTGCTGTTTGATGTACAACCTGTGACAGAAGTGCACAGATAAGAAATGCCAATTACGAAATGGCCTGTCCACTAATGCAATGCTGTTTATAGTCTGCATTTTTTTCCTGTAAAAATGTATTTTACTGTGTCTGGATGAGGCTCCTGCCATGTAAATAAAAGTTGACCCATGCAGAGGTAATCTTATACTGTGAAAAGTTGAGGTCTTACTTCGGTAAGTGACCTAAAGCATTTTGCTGTCTCAGCCAGCTGTCCAAGGCCCATTTTAAGCAATACTTAGTTGTCTGTTTTGCCAAATATCTCAAAGCACTTTAACTCAGTTAGCTGAATTAATTTTGCAAAGTCTGTGAAGGTGAACGAGGTGGTCTCTGGAGCAGCCCTGGAGGAGGGAATCCCCTGCTTTGACCCCCTCAGGTCTGATCTCTGTGCAGTTTTCCTTGTGTTGAGGTGGGCAGCTCGTCCTGTCTCTGAGCATTTGGCACATCCATCTGTCACCTCTCTCCAGCTCTTAATGGTTTTGTTGGAGGAAACAGCAAGTGCTCCTCTGTAGGTGTCATAAGGGAAGGTGAGGGCCAGTCCTGGGAAGATCTGTGCTTTAGCTGGTTTTGAAGCAGGCAGAGGAGGATGAGCTTGGGAGATGGTGACAGCCTCTCTTTCTTCTCTCCTCTCTTCTCCTTGTCTTGTCCTTCTGTGCCCTAACAGCTTCTGCAGAGCCATCATGTGGCAGGGTATTAACAGGTGTTTTGTCTCTAAAAGGAACCATAATATTAATGTTTAGCCAACTACCAGGAGCAACTTGTTAAGGTGACATATGGGAGGCCTGTGTGTGTGTTTGTGTGCACACAGTTGCACGTGTGTGTAGGCCTTGCATCTTCCCTATATGAGCACTCCTGGTTTATGGGCAGTTAAGATTGATTTACATCCCTGTGAGTGTGTAAGTGTAATCTGTGTTTAACAGATAGGCAAAATAAAGTTGCTAACTTGCCCAGCTTGACCTGACTGCACACAGTATGTTGTCTGAATTCTTGCAGAAAAGGTACAAGATAAGGAATAGAAATACCATATTTACAGAAATGTTTTTTGCTGTTAGGTTTGCAGGCAAAGGCAGCTGTCTGATACTGAAACGGTAGCAGAACAAGCAGAGGAGACATCCTGCTTGCCATCTTGCAAACTAAAGTAGAAAAATAATTGCTTCTGCTAAGGAGAAGTAATTGTGAACAGATATGGGTACTCTCCCTACAAGTTCTGAGCAGTTTTGGTATCCAAGATAGCTGTAAAGTCTTGTTTTAAAATGGCAGTTAACCTTGTTTTAAAACTGCAGTTATTAAATTGTACACTTACATTTATGTTGTTTCTTCTTACTCTTTTCTGCATTTCTTTTTACAAAAAGCTTTTGTAGTGTTCTACTTACCGATCAGGAAAATATTGTTACAGTGCAGTGTTTGGAAAGCAGCTGGACATCCATACTGGTGGAATAGATCTTGCATTCCCTCATCATGAAAATGAAATTGCACAGTGTGAGGCGTATCATCAGTGTGAGCAATGGGGGAATTACTTTTTGCATTCTGGTAAGTTAAATATTGATCACCTCAGAGGCTAATGTACTGATGTAACAGTTTGGGGGTTTTAAGTCTGGCATTTTATGCTATGAAAACAGATGCTTTACTATGGTGACCAAGTTCCTGTGTCACTGAGTTAAGAAACATAAATGACAGTTTGGAGACTGTAGGATGAATGCCTTTACTGAACAAATGCCTTAACGAATTTTGTGCAATTACAGCAAAATATACCTGATTTTCATCTGGGGAAGTCTCAAAAAAGTAGCTGTATATGCATTACCTGTGTACAGTGTATATTGCTAATGAAAAATGTGGAAAGAAGTTCTTTCTGTAGCATCTCATTCCCTTTCATTTAAGTTTCCTCAAAATTTGATGGTATCCTTTATGACAGGCTTTCTTTTTTAGTTGTATTGCAGTGTCTGAGCTGGGATGTTTTGCATGGTTTGAAATGTGGGTGAAGCCTTGCAGACAGATGTTCTGCTGCAGCAACCAGCCACTGGATGTTCTGGGTGTGCAATTTGCATACCTGTAACTGTTTACATTCTCCTAGAAGCTTTTTTTTATCCAGCAGTAGCATTACACCTACTGATGGGTAGGAGAAACAAGATTCATGCTGAAGACCAAGTGAGTCAGATGCTTTGTTCTGCTGTGGTCAGGCATGGCCAGTGAGGCTGCACAGGGGTAGAGTCAAGCAGGTCTGTGACATCTGTGGGCCGTGTAAAGTGCAAGCTGCTCACCCCTGGGCTCTGTAGAAAAGTGGAGACATTGAGTTTTGTCACTGTGGTCCCTTGTCTCCCTGTGGTGGTCAGACCAACTGCAGCATCTGCTGCCCTGTGCTGTGTGGGTGACTTGGTGTAGCCCACAGATGTCACTGATTTTGTCTTTTCCCTCGAGGTGACCTTGCTGGCTATGCCTGACTAAACTGTACAAAGTGTCTTGTGGTGTTCCTCATGTTACACTGCTTGGCATTATGCAGAACTGCTCCTTGCTGCCTATGCACAGAAGTGCTTCATTCAGTGAGGTTTGTGCTGTACAGTGCTTTGAACTGCATCATTGTTTGATGGTTCTAGTGCTGTTCCCATTGGTGGAAACCTTGAAATGTGTTCTTCCTATTGCAGTCATGGTGGTTCTGGATGGACAGCTGAAGTCAGTAGAAAGTCAGGTTCAAGTCTGCAGCCTCTCTTTTTGCTGATCAGTATTTTGGACAAGATGTCTCTGTGAAGTCTTGGAGCTGCTTTTCTGAGTAGAAGAGCTGCAGAGTTAAGCATGGGGTACACTCTGGGAATTACATGAGCTTTCATTTTTATGTATTTGTATTGTATGGGATGAATATTGAATTCTAGTTTCAGTTCCCAGTGTAGAGCCTGTTGTAAATCAATAACAATTGTCCAGAGGCTGGTGCATCCTCCAGGGTGTGCTTTGTTCTCGAGGTGCTGCAGAATCCTCTGCACTTCCACTGAGATGCCCTGATTACTGCCAAGTGGAGCCTTCTGCTGACAACCAGTGAATCTGGCTTTTCAAACTTGGAACTGAAACTGTAGGGGAAATATTTTTTGATACTAGCTAAATAAAGAGAAGTCAATTTAAAAAAAAGAAAGGGAGAACTTAATTCCAAGGGCAGTTTGTAAACTGAGGTTCTCTAGGAGCTGACAGATTACATTCATTAAGTCAAAATCTTGCTGGAGGATGATGGTGTGAATTATTTAGGGCAATGGATCAGCTTCAGAAACAATTTATTCTGCTAGCAGACTTCAGGATTTTAGTAGCTCAGAATTGGAGAAGCAATCCCCATTAGAGGAAGAAAATCCCTGCACTGGGGATAAATCTTATAAGGACTTTATTTTTAGACTACTTGTACTCTGGGAAGAGCGCCAAACTGAAGTTATGAAAATCCTTGTATTTGGTATTCTTGAATGAAATCATTCTAAGTACTGAAGCTCTTGGTAGAAGAAAGATAAATTCAAATTCAGATGTTACCAGTACCTTTTTTAGGAAAACACAATCCAACTATTTTAAGCCTGGCTGCGTGAAGTTAATTAAGTTAATATTTAGGCACCTTTGCAAAAGAGAAAAAGTAATCCTACCCAGGCTCTCACCTTCTCCCAAGAGAATTTTGGCTGTGGGTTTTGAGTTGCATGGGCTGCAGATGTCCAGCTGCCTCTGACAGCCTGAATATGTTTATTGAGTGTCCAAATTTAATGATGCAGTGGTGAAAGTGGCCTCACCTGCTACCAGACAGATAAAATGAAAACAAGATTTTTTTAACCATGGATTGCTGCTGTGGCTGGTTCTGCATCCAGAGATCTTTTGATTCATTCCTACTCTGCATGGAGTGTGTTGTGCAAACTGAAATTTCCGGGTGGTCTGGGTAGGACCGGAGGTAGCCTTCTCATGGTAAGTCCCTAGTGCTTTGAGTCATTATCAGAAATAGCTGAGAAGTGAAACCAAGTGCTTTTCAGGTCCAGTTATCAGGTCTGAGCTTGTTGCTTTCATATCCAGATGAGTGTACTGGGGATTTTATCCACTTGGGGCAGTGGGGGAGTTCCAGCCAAGGCTGCAGAAGCAGCTCTGTGTGGTGAGTAGCACAAAATGCAGACAGCTGCTTGGGCTGCTGAGCAAGAAATGCCACTTCTGCCACCGCCTGTAAAAGCAGGAGCATGATCCTACCTTCAGTCCATGCTTAAAAATCTGTCTTAAAGTATGATTTAAGTGCTGGATTCTGCAGGTCACAGAAGTGCCTAAAAATCTCGTGTTAGTTGTGGGTGATTGGTAACTTACAGAATTACTCTTTTATTAGGAGAAGCCTATTAAGGCTTTTAGCAACGTTTGTGAAATGATGCTGAGTAGTGTTTCAGTGGCAGCATGTTTGGCATCTCTGTGGTGCTGTGAATAATTGGTGTTTTCCATCAGCAGTGGTACTGTGGCTCTCATGCATGAGACCTGGAAGCAGGCAATCTCAGGCTGTACATCTCCTGTCTTTCTTCAACAGACCTTTCAGTCCTAAAGCCAAGCTCTGCATACTCTCTGAAATGCAGTGTTACTAACTTTTTCCTATGCCACAGCCCTGCAAAGCAGTGGTCCATGTGACTCTTTAAAGTTCTAGCAGTGCTCAGAGATTGCATTTTAAAATAAATATTTCAAATTAGGCATTGTAGCTGCATCCCTCCCTCCCCCTGCTTTTTGTCAGTTTCCCAAGTCTGGAGAAGTAGAGAATGTGCAGAAAATTCATTTTGCATTTAAGATATTTTGAACCAGCACTGTAAAAGTTTGGAGTAAATAAAATAATGGTAACACCCACTGGTGAGTAATAAATACAGAAGATTGAGTTTGAAGGTGTTTTTACTGTGAGATCACTGGAAAATATTTCTTAATGTATTTCTGAGAAGTCAAGAGTAACAGGTAAGGTACTTGTTCTGTGAAGACTGAAACTATTTGCTTGCTTGTTTTTATCAGTTTGTTATCAATTCTGAACAGGGAGACTCATGGTGGTGCCGGGGTTTTGGGGTTTTTTTCATGTTTTAAATGTCTGTGTTTTAAAATTCACCCAGTGGAAGTTTTGAGGATGGAGAGGTGTGCAGGACTGTAGGCAAAGCTGTTGAAAAATGTTACCCATTTCATTGGAATGGTTGGCACATATCCATCACAGCATATGCTGCCTCCAGCATTTCCAGTGTCTCAGTGCAGTCTTTCTCATTTGCTCCCTATTCAGAATCATGCTTGTTTATCCTGATCAATTTTTTTTTTTCACTATAGGGCATTTGCATGTTAAAGGAAGTAAAGAAAAAATGTCAAAGTCATTAAAAAACTACATAACGATTAAGGTAATCTCTTTGTTTGAATTGAAGCAATGTATGTTTGTAATACATAAATATTAATCACAGCCCTCTTTTGAGAAAACTTGGGAGTGTGCTTAGGCTGCAGTGAAAGACCTGAAGTGATTCTCTAGTACTGATGTAACTGTACTGTGGATTTGGATGTAGGATGTCTGCTCACACTCAGGATTTGCTTGTAACAGTGGATCTCTCTGAGCTGAAGTGTAGGAGCAGAGTTTGTGCCCAGTACCAGAATCCTGCACTACAGATTTATGGTTGGACTCAACAGTCTCAGGGGTCTTTTCCAACTGGAATGATTCTGTTCTGGAGCAGTGGCTTCTCATCTGTCCTTAATAGTGCATGTGCTTTGAAAAAACTCAGACTTGGAAAAGAGTGGATGTTTTTCCTTGTCCTTCTTTAGGTGAAACAGGACATGGTGTCACTGTTTTGTCAGGAAGCTACTGGGCATCCTGAGCCACACTAATGCAGTGGACTCTCCTAATACCCTTTATTTTTATACTGTGACCTCTCGTGCACAGAGAGCTTTGCCTTGTGATGCCCACACGAGTTGTGTTTTACTGTGTCCCCACATCTTTGCAGCCCAGAGCAGGGTTTCTCTGCCACGTGTGTGTGATAAGCTGTGCTTGGTGCTAGGGTGGCACCCGTGGTGGCTGATGCCCATTGCTACAATAGGGTGATTTCCTTTCTTTAGGCAAAGCCTGGGAAGCTGCTGCAGCACATATGTTCCACTTTGCCCTCTTGGAAGACTTAATTACAATCCCTTTAAAAAGAAGTTCAGTATGAGCTGCTTTATTTTTAAGTCTTCTGATGCTGTCTGGGTACAGTTAAGCCTTGTTTCCCCATAGCTCACAATTTTCACAGAAATCTCACAAGTCTCAACAGATGTTGTGGCCAGGGTGGAGAAATGACCACAAATACTGTGCTTGGAGTTAAAAACAACATATAAAAATGTTCCCCTCCGTGTGCCCCATGATGGGACTTTGGTTGTGTTGAGGAAACAAAGACTTCAGGCCTGTCTCCTTGTGGGTCTCTGCTTTTGATGTGTGCCCTTACACACAGCTGACAAGTATTAATACTTCCCAAGAAGTGATTTTCAGTCCAGTGAAACATTTTTTTTCCTGTACAGCCACCTTGCACCTTCAAAGGTAAGCCCTACATGAAAGGTTTTATGCCTGTGTGAAAAGAAGGGAGGTTTGTCCAGCATCTTCCCTTGGTCCAGCCAGTGGCCACCTGCATCCCAGGCTGTCACCTGGGCACAGCAGCCCTGCATCCTCTGCATCCAGCTGCTCTGTTTTCCCTCCCTCTTGTACCCTATTCCAATTTTTTCTTTCCTTTTTTCAAAAGCTATTGATTCTGACCCCCAAAATCAAAGAGATTGTGGTAACACAGAGCCAAGCAACCTGCTTTCAAAGAGGTTCGTCTTTTCAAAGATACTTCGTCTGTTCTCTGTTTTTAAGAAAATTCAGAGGTTTTTTCTAGTTTTGATGGTCCTTTCCCAAAATTGAATTTATTTCTGTACTTGACTCATATTGTTCTACCTCTGTATATTATTGTAAAGCTTCTGGCACATTGGGTACACTCATTTATATAGAGTTTATTTAAAAAACCCACAACAAACAAACACTCACCAAAACAATCAGTGTCACTGTCTGTGTCTTGATTTTGATTGCCTCAATTATTTCTGTTTTCACTTGAGAGACAGCACATTGGTGGTGCTTTTTTCAGTGTTCAGGCTGTTCACTTTTGTAGCAGAAGCCTTATTTCATAACGTGGAATTTAAGCAAATGACACTTTCCATATTTTCTCACTGGTACTGGCTTGTTACAGTTTTTGATTTTTGTGGCACTTCAGTGATCATCACCAGTTTGCAAATTAAAAAAAAAAAAAAAAGAAAAGGGAGCAGAAATACAACATTGACAGTCAATCTACCACAGAGCCCAGCCTTGCTGAGAGCAGGGTTGGAAGTGATGGAATGTTTCATCAGTATACCTCCTAAACATTTAAATAGCTCTTTATACAATTAATATGAATTAATTATACTAGTAGTAATACTAATAATTTACTATTTACTGGAGTAAATTATTTGTAAAGCTAGATAGATATTAGAGTGAAGTTTGTTAGGCTTCATGATTAACACAGATAACTTTTTTTATACTGCTGGAATTTACCTCTGTTCACTCCCTGTTTTCCTTCATATTCTAGCCCTGGAGAAAAAGTACACTTTCTTTTTCAAGAAGTCTTCTGGGTTTTTTTTGTAAAGTTTGAAAAAATGTGGAGCTCTCCTTTCTGTAAGATTGTAGCCCAGTTTTAGTGTGATAATTTCATTTTGGGTTTTTTTGCAAAGGTCTTTATACCGTGTATGTTTGATTGTAATTGCAAAGTAATTTCCATGTCTTATATTGGACATTGTGTGTATGTTTATATCTTGTATATATGCACAGACATCTGTCTTACATGAAATTGAATTTTATTTAGTTTAGGTTTTAAACCAGTGTTAGAGTTTAAAGTTTTTATGCCCCTCTTAAACTGAAAAGATGTGTTATTTGTCATGTTAGTTTGTCCAAAATACACGGTGAAACTGTTGCAAGGGGGTGGAAGACCTCCTGAGGAAATGGATGTAATGCTAAAGCTGTCTTTTTGTGCATGGAATTTAGGATTTCCTGAAGAAATTCTCATCAGATCAATTCAGGATGTTTTGTTTGCGTGGCAGATACAGCTCAGGTAAGGGAAAAACGCCTTTTTTGTTGAGGTGTGCATGGCTTTCCACACAGGCTTCCCAGCTGGTGATGTGGAGGTGGAGGGACCTCTCCTTGTGGGACCTTGCAGTTCCCAGGATCAGTGGGTGAAGGGTTTTGGTGGTGCTCTGTGGGGCTGCTCTTTTCTCACTTTTAGACAATTGTATTTACTGAGCACAGTACAGAACCATTGCTCTAAATACCTTCCTGAGCTGTAGTTAGGGACGACGACTCTCAGTTAATTGCACTTTTAATTAATGAATTGTCTCTGTCTCTGATTGGCATCTGTTGCAGTTGCTTGTGTTGCAGTCAGGATCAGCTGTTTTTTGAGACATACCTGGGTGGAGCTTTGCCTTGTATTCCCATAGAGTATGATGAGGGCTTGTTAATAACTTTTTATCTCCCTGCTGTGTTACCATTTTTGTCCTGTGGAGTTACTGAGTGTTCAGGCAGTTCTGTGGTGCAATGCAGCTTGCTTACACCAGCACATGGTAACCTAAGGATCATCTTAGCCTGGCAGATCTTCTCCCTGCTGGTGGGGAGAGGTGTGGGAGATTTTGTCACCTTCCCTGTCTACCCCATGGCATTTCCAGCAGGCAGATGCTACTTTGAGCTGGAAGAGGTTTTCCTCTCCCTGGTGTTTTTACCAGTTTATTGGGGCCTGCAGAAGCAGATGGTAGTTCCCTAACCACTGCTGGATCTCTTGGCTTGTTGGCTGTCCAGGCATGGCAAGGGAATGGTGAAGCACCTGCTGTGCTATTTCAGTGGGCCTCTGGCTGCCTTGGATAAAGCTGTAGCAGTGTGACCAGGAGAGCTGGCATGGTCAAGGCTCTGGGGCATTGCTCATGCCTGTCAGTGTGCAGTGTGCTGCCAGCCTTTACAGATGTGGAGTCACTGGACTGAGAAGTCTTTCTGCTGGTTAATACCTCTAGCTGCTTGCAGGAGCAGCCCTCTGATCTTCCTGGTGGATCCTTCCTCTCCTAGGACAGCTGAAGGCATCAGGAATGCAATGTATCCCTGCAATATTTCAAATAATGGGATAGTAAAAAGAGAGAGGTGGTTATTCACTTCTGATCTCCACTATGGTAGGAAGAGAGGAGTGCATCCAATTGGAAGGTCTGCTGCAGAACAGCATCCTGCTTGGGGCAGGCAGTGGGTTGGTGGCATGCCTGGCTGTTTGGGATGATGCTGCAGGGCAGTGGCACACTTGGCTGTTTTTCTCTCTGTCAGGAGATGAAATACCTTGTGTACACTTAAGTGGCTGTAGCTGGGGGCACTTGGGAGTCTTGAACAAATGTGTATTTGAAACGAAGAAAAAAGACTAACACCTACTACAGTATCCTGTATATGTTTGTCATGTACACAAGAGCCAAATGTCTGTTAGTTCTGAGCCTGCCTCAGGGCAAGGAATAGTACTGGAGGCCTGCAGCAGAGGGCTGCCTGTGGCTTTCTTCACTTCTTGGCAGCTGGCTGCATTTGAACCTCTGCTTTTTGCCTTACTTCTAGGATAAACACCTTCCTGTGGTAAAAAAAGAGTGCTACCTGTGTGGGTATGGGGGGCTTTGATGAAAGGATATGGTGCTGTTCTATCAGTGTAGTGCCAGTAAGCCAGCTGGCAGGTAAGGGTTGCTTGGAAGTCTGTGCCTGCCACCTCCACCTTATGAGGCTGTGTGCATTATTAGCTTCCCAATAAAGAGCCAGAGTCAGTCCCTGCTGAGCCAGGTATTTACTGTGTTGCCTCAGCTTGTGTCCCTGCTATCAATGCACTATGGTGTAAAGATAAGTTTACTGCACTCCTCCTCATCTCGCTGTCTGCTCCTAAGTATTTTATATTAGAAGTGAGGTCCCAAGCACTGTCTGTTCGTTTCTTAAAAGATTTTTATAGCCTAGACCCATCAGCAATGGTTCCTGCCATCCCTGCCTGCTAAGGAAAGCCTTTTGTAACATCCAGGGGGTCAGGTGATGTTTACCTTGCTCCTTGGATTGAGCCTATAAAAGATCTATGTGGGCATGTGGATGAGGGCAGCAGCTGACAGTTGGGAATGGCTCATGCTTGATACTGTGGTTTATGTGGAACTTGGGCTTGGAATGGGCTTTTTTTGTTGTCTGGGCTACCCCCTGTATGTGTGTGTGCTGACAGGCACAAACAGGGACAAATGTGACTCCAGACTGCCCCAGCCTTGGAGGGGCAAGGGCTGAAGGGGTGTGTGCAGGGAGGTGCATGTGTTTCGTGGGAGTGGAATCCCCTCCTGTGATGGTCCTTGTCAGAGGGAAGATAAAGCTGGGTGCCTTGCCTGTGGGGAAGAGGAGAAAATTTAGAGAGAAGAGACTTTGATCACCCTTCCATAACGTGTTTCTACACGGGATCTTTCTGCTCCATTGCCCTCTCTCCCACTCAGGCTGATGGGGCAGCACTGCTTGGGGTGAAGCTGAGCTCTGGAGGCAGGGGTGATTACCTGGGCTTTTTGCTTTGACTGGTGCCTCTGGCTGTTCCCTTCTTGGCCTGAATCACCACCCTGTGGCACACCTGAGGCTTTTGCTTGCTAATCCTTGCTTTTGCTTTTGCTTGAAAATCCTTGCTGGGTGCCCTGGGTAGCAGCACTGTGACCCCCCAAACAAAGTGCTGGCTGCTTCTGGGTGCAGCTTGAAAGGAGAGGTGCCATCTCTGAGGCCCTGTGGGGCAGCACTTTTCCTCTTGCATCTCATCAGCAGTGCCTTCACTTCATGCAGTGAAGGGGAGGGGGTGTGAGCTGGCCTCAGGCAGTGGGGTTCTGTCTCCAGAATGCTCTCCTGGTCACCAGAAATGCTCTGGTGACTTTGTGAGCCTGAGTGAACTGCAATGTTTTGACCTCTCTGGTCTATAATTACTTGTTGGTGCTAATAAACAAATGTGTTGTGGTTTGATGATGCATTGATGATGCCCTCAAGGAGGGAAAAGGAGGGCAAAAGAGGGAAGGAGTAGGGAGTACAGTGAAGGTTTATGGGGCCAGGCTTGCCTGTGCTGTGCTGTGGGTTTGCAGTGTCTGCATGCAGTGCTCTAGGAAAATGCCCTGAATTGGGGATGAAAAATGGCTTGAATCAAAGTAGGCTTCATTAGAATAACCTTTTATCAAGGGTTCCTTGCACAGTTCTTGTAACCAGGGTAATCAGTTGAGTAATCCTGGTGTATATAAAGAATTGTCTCTCTGTTTTATAGAAGTCTGTACATTGGTCTTTTTGAAAACTGACTAAAGCTTAATTTTAAAACCAGTGTTAATGAGGCAATAATGCATATTTTTGATTACACACAAGTGAAAAATCTGACAAATACAGGTCCAGTCTTATGCCTTTGTTACACTGGGGTAAATCCTAAGGCAAGTCTGTTTAAATAGTTAGGCTTTCTTGGGATTTAGGCTAATGGAGCTGAGATCAGGTCTCACATCTGGCTGCTTTTGCCCTCTTAGATCTGTCCCCTTGCTAAGGCTGTCTGCTCTAGAGAGTCTGTGTCTGGGCAGCATTGGGTAATTCTCAAAGCAGTTGGCTGCAGTGAGCAGGGCCAGAGGTGAGATTTCTGCAGAAACTGTGGGTGATGCTCTGTGCTGATGAGATGAGGAATATGCTGGAAGCTGTGGTTTGGCTGTGCCTTACTGCAGAGGGCAGGTGTGCAGTGGTGAAGCAGTACACTCTGCTGTGATACTGTGGGCAGGGATGCATTCAAACTGAGGCCTGTCCTAGGTGGGTACAGCTTCCACTGAAGTCAGGTGAGCTCTCTTGTGTGGGGTGCAAGAGCTTTTCTGCAGAAAACTGTGCATTACTGTACAAATTTAAAAAAAAAAACGCTTTTTGCTGATAGCAACTCACAGGAAAAGTGACAGGGAGCCAGTCTGGCACCTGCACTTCTGAGGGCACAGGCAAGGCAAGAGGAGCCTGCTGAACTCCTGCCAGCAGGAGGGGATGCTGGTGGTTCCCAAAGTGGAATTGCCTGCCAAAGCTGGAGTGCCACTGAATGCAGTGAATGCATGGATGCCTTGTTAGTGGTGGGGCTGATGTTTCTGCACCTGGTGGAGAAGAAGCACTGTAGGGTTCCTGTACAGCATATCTCATCATAAAGCACAGCTCTGCTTTGGATGCAAGGAATCATTTACCTTGAGGTTTTATCTTTCTTTCCAGTGACCATGAGAGGCTTTGACGTGTGTAAGTTGGGTGTGATGAATCCCATCCCAGACATGCCCTTAGGAGTTTAAGCAGTTTGTATTTTCTCTAATAATAACTTTTGCAAACTGATATGGTCAGTTTAGCTTTGATAGGTGAGGAAACTGTTCAGGAGCTCGACCACAAAATTTTAGGTTCATCTAGATTTTAGATGCTGATGGAGCAGCCCTTTAAACAGAGTCAGTGGTGAGGGCTAGGCCTCTTTGGAAGTCTCCAAATACAGGTTGTGTCAGCCTAAGTTAGAATAGGCACAAAATTAGAAGTAGGTGTTGCCATCTTAAATCTGGGGAAACACTTAGAAATATCAATCCAAAGCATTAGGATTTAATATAACTTTGTAGAGAGATTCAATAATGGAAAATAAATTAAAGTCAAATAGTGATTGCTTCTGTAAACTTCCAGATTCAACTTTTTGAATCAGTTTGATACCTTTTCCAGTAGTTTATATACTTTGTCACAGGTAGTGATTGTCTTTTATATTGATTTAATTCACCTAGTGTGTATGAAGAATGGAGCTTTTAATTAAACATGCAATTAATTGTAAGAAGTTTGCTGTACAAATAATAACAAACTTTCCCTTGTCTCTGAATACTGTTCCTGTGTATGACAGACAGCATTCTCTCCGTCATAATGCCTTCATTTCTTCTTTTCTTAGCAGTAGAATTTAGTGAGGAGAGCATGGATGATGCAAAGAACCTTCTTCAGGCAATCTCCTCATTTACTAGAGATGCAAATGCTTATATAAAAGGACAGCTGATATGTGACCCTGTTAGAGAAGACATACTGTGGGAAAGGTAAGTGTACCTCCTGTATCTTAAAAGACTGGTTATGTGAGCAGTAGTTTGGTGACAGGCTCAGAGGCCTGCCCAGTGTTCACAGTTCTGTTTGAGAAGCAGCACAAGGAGGACTAAGCAGCAATCTTCCCTCCCAGCCCTCACTAAGGACAGCTTTTTAAAAAATTCTCCTTCTAGACAACTGTTTTTCCTCATAGTCTGCCACACTTGGTTCACTGTGTTTTAAAAATCTGTGTTGTTTGTGTGAAGTGCCTGTCCTCACACAGACATCTTTGCCCCTTGGGAGCGATGCTGAAGGCGCAGCTATGCAGCTGAGGCTCCCCAGTTCTAGGCAGAGCTGTGCAGTAGTGACTGCAGAAGAGAGAGGGTGGCTGAAGAGTGGCACACCTTGGGCATGTGAACTTGTAATCAAGCTGGCTGGCACTGTGGTGTGCAGCAGAGGAGAGAAGGGGTTGCTGAGAAATTGGCCATGGGCAGGGATGTTGCAGGGAGGGAAGAAATCACAGTTGTTGTGAGCCTGACAGTGGTGAGAAGAATCTTCTTTGGAATCCATTATGAAAAGCAGCTCATCTTCAGGATTGAGACGTGCTGTGTGTTGGTGCAAGGCTGAGAGGAGGAGCACAGTGCTCTGGAGTCAGGGTAGGAGGGGCAGGCAGGTCTGGGATGTAGAATCAGAGGAGAGATGATCTGTGCTGTAGAGGTGAGAGGCAGCTTCCTTGTGGCTCAGGCACCTCACTGCTGGGGAAGTTTGTGGCTGCACTTGACTGAGGGTTGCAAGGGGCACTGGAGCACGTCGCAGGGAAGTGCAGTTGAATTAACTAGCTGTGGTATTTGGCAAAAACAAATCCTTCAGCAGGAGGCTGCAGGAGATCTGTTGGTACAAGATAAAGCTGAGAGGCATGAGGAAGCTGAAATGGATAGTCAGTAGGGGATGTGTGGGAGGGCACAACTGGTGTATCTGTAGGTGTAAAAACAACCAAAATGAAACAAAACTCTTACTCTTCATTAGCAAAGTGTTAGATACTCAGTGGAGAGGGGGAAGCTTGCAGGGAAGAGTGTTGGGAGGAATGAACTAGGACAGCAGCCATCCAGTATCTGAGGGGAGGCAGGTATTCCAGGCAAAAACATTGAGAAAAAGGCAAAGTAAGGCTCAGGAGAGCCCCAGAAATGCTAGGATAGCTTGATGTTCCCTAGTTAACCGTGCTCCTTGAGCTTTATTGGGAAATGGGATGCTTGGGTCAGCATTGTTGAGCTCTGGTTCACCTGGCTGTGTGTGGGAGCACGCTGCCAGCAGCTCTTTGTAGCTCCCCATTTATTCCTGCTGCTCTGCTCATCCTCCTACTCCAAGTGGCTGCAGCTGGTGGCACTGCTTCTGGGGTGGTCAGTGCTGGTTGCCTGCTGCCTTTGGCACTCTTACATGAATGGTCCCACTGGACTTTTCCATCTCCACCATGGTGAGTGGAATCCCTTGGGATTGGGCTCGGGCTCACCTGGGAAGTGAGGAAGGAGTGCCTCGTTCTGAGCTGGATCCTGACAACAGGACTCTTGCCCAACCCCAGGACAGCTTTCCTGCCAGGCACTGGAGTGCTGCCTGTGACATGGCTTTGGAAGAGGAGCATGCTGTTAGCATGATAAATGGGCTGCTGGAAAAAAAACAGAATAGCAAGATCTTTGATGTGCTTAATAGCAACCTCGTTTTCTGTCTGTTTTTAAATGATTAAGGCAAACTTTGCTCTGTTGTTGTTGGCTCCTCTGATTAACCATGTATATTTATTGAATGGATGTAACACTTAGGGTCTTGACGTGTGTCGAGTTTTTCCCCTCAGAGCTGAAAGCTGTGTTCTCCCCATCAGTGCAGCACTGCCCATCACAGGACAGCTGGGAAGAGATGGCAGTGTCCTTTTGATGACTCCCTCTGCCTGAATAGCTGATGAATTCAGCATACTGCTGGCATCTTGTTTGTCTTATCTTAAATGTTACCTTTTCTTCTTGAAGGCTAGCCAACACAAAAGGAACCGTGAAGGCTGCGTTTGCAGATGACTTTGACACCTCCAGGGCTGTTGCAGCAATTATGGACCTCATTCACCATGGCAACAGACAGCTTAAGGCTGTTACTAAGGTAACCCATTAGGATACAGAGATCAGAAAATGACAGCTGTCCACTGTCCTACTGCTTAATGCAGACAGATTAGTTTATTGTTCACATAAGAAACCAGCAGAAACAAAGCTCCATAAATTGCTGACCTTAATGGAGCCCATTTGTCCTGACCCTATCACAGGAATTGTGCTTGGCTATTGTTTTGTGCTTCGTTGTGTCCAGAGGATGTTTCTTTCCTGCTGTATTATTTATACCTAAGGTTTTTGAAAGGCCTGAAGCTGTTGTGGCACGCTGCTAATTTTAGTGCTGATTCTGTGTTTGTACCCTGCTTCTTCCCTTAATATCCATGCACAGAAATGAACCTAAATTGGGAAGTGGTGGGGGGGTCGTTGCTGCAGGGGCTTTGGCAGGCAGCCCCAGGTGTACCAGGCAGTCACAGTGGTGAGTTCAGTGCTGGGGACTGAGTGGCTTCTGCTGTTGGCAGATTGTGGCATCAGCATTCCTGCCTGAGTCTGTCTTCAGATGGCTTTTGGCAAATTAAGACTCTGTAAAGATCTCTCATGCTGATACAAAGAAAGCATCTGGTAAGGACAAGACTTGAGCAATGAACACAATCTGCAGCACTTCTGGGCCTCCATTTTCCAAGAGCTCCCGTTACCGCTCAAGGCGAGCGCTTCGGCCTCGTTGCTGTGCTCACTGATTGCTGGTGTCATGCTCACCATGTATGTGCTGTAAAAGAAATGTATACATGGTAATAACTGGTTTTAAGAGAGAATTAGCTTGTTGGTTTAGGAATCCTGCCTCCTTCTGGGCCTGCTTTGGCTTTGGTTTTAAATTCTGTCCTTAGCCTTATCTTTACAAAATGACACTCTGATTGAATCCCTGACCTGAACCACTTTGCAGCAGGGATCTGTGATGACATTCCCACTCCTAGTTACAGGTACCCCCCTCTTGTCAATCACTGCTCATTTCCCCTGAATTTCTCCTGTCAATCATTTCATTTAGAATGGGGTGGGATAGTTATGGGGCTGCTGACTTGGATTTCTGGTTGGGGTGGTGGAGCTTTTCTGGGTACAGCCCAGTTGTCTGGAGTGTTCCCTCTTTACTGGCTGTGAGTGTAGTTTTTCTCCTTAAGAATGGTGAATAAATCCACGTAACTTCTCATTCCTGTCTTTAACCTTCATGCCATTCTTACCTTAGATGGCACATGTCTGTTTCTTTCTCTCAGTGGCCTTGCTCCAGCTCCTCCCAGGTCAGATCTTCCTATATGTTTTAGGCTATGGCTTATTTCAGGCCCTATGGAGATGTCAGATAAAATCCAGTACCAGCTGCTAATTTGCTCAGATGTGTCATCACTCTTATGTTTTAGGCAAGGGTTAGTCCCTCAAGTTGCTCCTCAGTCTGTCATTTAATCTTTATTTTATTGCTGCTGCTGCTGGTTGCTGTTGTTACCAGGGCATGACAAAATGCCATACTCTATCTCAAAGCAGTCTCCACATGGATCACATCAGTAAGACACTTAAAGAATTTTTTTCTTTAATCTTTTGTATTAGCGGTGCCCGTGAATCTGGGATTTTATTCTTTTTATTTTGTTTCCATATACACAATCCTCTCATGCCCAGAAGTGCTATTTTTAGGTCTAATTTACTGCACATATGTAATGCATGGCAGCTTCACATGTCTCTTCTTGCTGAGAAGGCTGGTGATAAGCTTTTCCCTTCCCTTGTTTCCTTAAATCCTTTCCCCTTGTGCTGTGGGGTGCTTTTATATCTCTGTAAGATTGCCTGTCTGGGCAGGTGTTCCTGGTGGAGGTAGATCTATATAATTAGTAATAGTTTTCCCTTGTGGACTAGGCTACAGAGAGATGCTGGGTTCTGTAATATTTATTGACTAGACAATCTCTTGTGAGTGTTTTTTAAACAGGATGCTGGATCTCCTAGAAGCTCTGTTGTGTATGCAAGCATTATTTCCTATATAGAAGGCTTTTTCAATGCCCTTGGGATGTCCTTTGGAGAAAGACAGGTAATGAAATATCTCTTCTGTGTGTTCTGGTGTATGGTAGCAGCCCCAGTGTTATGTTTCATAGAATGCTTTCTGAAAGCATCAAAAGTAGCAAAGTTATTTATGGTTTTACTAAATCTTTCTGCACTGCTTGCAGATTCTCCTGTGATGTTTTAGGAGAGTGTGTGAGCAGGCGGAACAAAGTGGGGGCTTTTCGGCTCTTGGAGCTACTCCCGTGTGACTTCTGCACCAATTGTGCTGTGGAAATCAAAGTCTGAGGAATGAAACAAGAAAAAGTTAGCATTGGAGGCCTTCAAATTGTCCTGTTATGGGTCTGGCTTTTCCCCTGCTTTTGCTCTTTTTCCTGATGGTTGCATCCAGGCTGGCTTCGATAGCTGGGAGAACATTTGCAGTTGTGAGCCCCTTGCATGCAGCAGGAGCATAGCAGACTGTTCTGTGCTCCTCTCCTGCTCATACATGCAGCTGAATGCAAAGAAGTGGAAACCTTTCTTTGGAGAAACTGTTCTGCAAAAATTTATTTTGGGGAGGGGGAAACAGAGAAAAATAAACTGTAAATAACATGATTAATTTTTAGAAAATGAGGCAGTATAGTGATAAATGCATTTCTTTAGTTTGCCTCCATGAATTTTCTAACAAAGTTTTTTTCAAAACAGTGGCTGGGTGTGTTTGACTGTGTTACTCCTCATAGTCTGTGGTTTGCATGTTAATTTTTAGTGGAATACTAAACACTTAAATTTTTCTGTAAGCTGGATGGCAGAGTCATTCCTCCAGATTCTGGGCTGTCTGTATGCAGGTTTGCTGCATCTATATTTTTGCTGAAACAAGTATCTGAATGCTTTTCTTTGTTGTAGGCTGTGCTAATCCCTTTCTCTGTGGCAGCAGGATCAGCAGAAGATGCTGGTCTGAGATAGGCAGGACAGAAGGAGCAGCACGTCAGACTCTTCTCTGTTCCTCTGCTCTTTCAGCTTCCAGTAAACAAATGTGTCAAAATCTTCATCAGGAAGGTCCATCAGGAAGTGTAGTAAATAAAATGGTGTGGGGATTGTTCTCTGAGCCTGAGACCAGCCCAGCTCAGTATCCAGCCTTTCCTGCCCCTTAGCCAGGTAGCCCCAGGCATGCATCTTGCCAGGAGCAGTCCCTGACCACAGTGGGTCCTGGCACGTGGGGTTGTGGGAGAGGGCTGGCTGGCCTGTTTGGACCCCCTCATTTGGATGTTTGCATGTAGCCTGTGGGTCTGCCTTGCTCCTGGGCTGGGATTCATCCCAGCTAATCAGCCTTACAGTCTAATGTAGCTGCCTGTGCTTCTGATGTCATCGGTGGGGATGCTAAGGAATGGTTCATCTCAGTCTGGTGGCTGTATAAAATAAGACAGTCTCTCTTTCTCTCTGCATTGGCAAGAGAAGATCTTAGCCATGGGGAGGTAAGATGAATCCATCTGAAAAGGTGGTGAGTGAAAACCATCATGCCTGTTTGAGAGCTGGGAAGCACAAGTGAGGGCTTTTGCTCTGCCAGAGTGCTGAGTGTATTGCAGGTGCAGCTGGGGCAAACTAGTGATCATCTGTGGGGTGAGCAATGGTCAGATTTCCATGTAAAATCTCTTACAAGCTCTCTGGATTGGTTAGTACCGCAGGAGAAGAATTTGGAAATCAACCTTGAGCAGCTACACAGTGTTTTATGTGGAACAATACCACTGTGTGCAGTGGCTGCTGCTCCATCAGGTTTTGTTGAGTGGCTGAAACTTTGGGTGAGGTAGATCAGATGGAAGTTCTGTGCATTTTGGGAGGTTTTCTGTAAATGAAAGAAGAAAGGATAGATGGGAACTTCAAGCCAAAATACTTACTTTTCCTGGTTTGTGTTTCCTGAAGGAGGTCTGGAGCTCAAAGGCAGATGCATTCTCTGTCTTCATACTTTTACAGCCAAGGAGCTGAGCTGGTGGCCAGGCTTCCATTGCTGTGTTGGATTTCCATTGCCAGGCCTTTCTTACATTAATTTGTCTAATCCCTTTCTAAGTTATGCATACTTCTGGCATCTTGGACGTTTCCTGTGGTGACAAGTTCCACACTGGGGTTATGCAGTGTGTTATGTTTGTGTCAGAGCAATCTGCTCCAAGGTATAGGTTTTCCTGTGTAAGAGTACTCTGAACTAATTCCAAGTCTGACTCCACTGTAGCTTTTTGTTCAGCATTAGTGAGATGGTGGCGTTTTCATCCTACCAATATATGGAAGATGCACAACCAAGTGAGGTGAGTTGGGGTTGACTTATTTTAGCATCGCTCTCAGCTGTTTGTAAAGCAGCCTGTTTGATTTCCAGGTGGCTGTGGGAGGAGAGAGCTCTGCAGTGCTGTCCAATGTCCTGGAGGAGCTGGTGAGGTTCCGCTCGAAGGTCCGGCGTTACGCGCTGGCTCTGCCGCAAGCAGCGGGCGCTCTGCCAGCGGAGGCTGCGGCCACGGCTGAGGAATCCAAACAGGAGCAGAAGGAAAAGAGGCAGCAGTTAATGCAGGAGAGAAAACCCCTCCTGGAGGCTTGTGACAGTCTGCGTGCAGACCTTGCTGCCTTTGGAATCCACATCAAGGTAGAGGACAGAAACCCTCTTTGTGAGACTGAGTCACTTTTCAAGACGCTTCTTTTTGTCCTTCGTGCCCCTTCAGCAGCTTGTGGCATTGTGCACTGCTGCCTTCTCTTCTGCTCCCCCTCAGCCTCATGTCTTCATACAAGCTACTAAAAATCTCATAATATTCAGAAAATTGCCCAAGTTTAATCCAGAAGCAAAGGTATGAGTAATGTGTGCCATCTTGAAAAAGATGGCAAAGGAACTGGAAAGTAAACTGGGATGACTTGTGAAAATAATGCCGTCCTTCTACCCGCCCCGCCAAAAATAAGTCCTCATGAGAAAGCCTCTTCCATCTTCAGCAGCTTCATTCCCAGCTGTTCTTGAGCCACAAACACTTTGCCTGATTCCTGCACCACTCCTCTCTCCATCCTGCTTTCTACTTTTCACCTACACCCAATGCCACTGTTCTTTTCCATTACCTCAGCTTCTCTGTCTGGCTCCAGAGAAGTCCCTCTGTGGCATTACTGCCTCCTCTTGGTTTCAAGGAGCTGCATTACTTCTTTAAGGTGCTGCTTCTTCCATTTCCTCTTGTTCACTGCCCTTCTCACCTCTGCTCCAGCCATTGCTGGGTCAGTGTTGCTCCTGCATGCAGAATAATCCTCCACGTTCCTTCCAGCAGCTTCTCCCTCCCTCCAGTTCATGCTCATTTTTCCTTTGCTCAGGAACTGATCCTGGCAAGTCTGGTGCCATCATTGTACCAGGGGGAGGATGGAAAGCACAGTGACAGGAGGGAGTGGCAGCTGGAACACCTGCTTCCTTCAACTTGTTTGTAAATCCCCACTACACTCATCTGTCAAGCAAGTTTGCAAATCCAAACAACTGCTCTGAGACAGTCTTGGAGAAGCAGCCTGCCTTTTCATCTATTGGAAAAATGCTGCAGCACCACCTGCATCCGTTTGCAGATTTGTTTTGATTTGTTTTAAAGGGATTTACATTTGAAAACCTCACAGAAATTGGTCTGAGCCAGGACTCAAACCATTCAATTTATTTCAAAATTTTTTTTAGTAGCTTGGCATAATCTGTTCCAGAATAGATTGCTCCAGAAGACAAAGCACACATGCAACGTGAGCACACGCAGCAAACGTGCAAAGCTGAACTCCTGCTTTTTTTGCTGATACCATGGAAGTGTTTGAAAGTGTGCTGTGAAGGTTGCTCACACCTTGCTTTTGCAAATCACAGCCCTGCACACTGAGTGGTGCAGCTCTGCTGTTCCTCACACAGGCTCACCAGAGCACATGTGCAACAAGACACGGCCTTACAGAAAGCAGGGCTTGAGGTTTTCATTTTTCAGTTACTTGAGGTTTTCATTTTTACCCAGCCTCTCATTTCCACAAAACTTTTGAGGTTCATGCTGTGCAAGCACTGATGCCTCTCCCCTCAAGTAAGCCCAGTCCCTTTTCAAGTCCATGTGCAGGAGGAAAAGCAGCAGAACAGATGAAGCAGACAAGCCTCATCTCCACCCAGTGCAGACTAGGAATGCCCCTGCTTTGGTTTGAAGCAGGGCAGGGATGGGGTGGCTCGAGTAGCAGCTTACTTTCCTTAAAAATCAGCTTAGTAGAAAAGGTAATTTCTCCTTCAGTTTCTAGTGTGTGAGTTCCCTACTCTGGTTTCTTCTGTCAGGTTGCTCAATGCAAATAATGTTGGCTGAAGTTACCTAACTTGCAACAAACTGATTAAAAGAATATCCAGTTGTCTTTTTGTGGCATTAGAGCACGCTTGGAAACTATGCTAAGTGAAATGTAGTAATTGGGTATTTATGCATCAAAAAGTTTTCACTTTAATGTAAAAAAAAGATTCAACGTTGTATTCCAGCCTCACTCATGGAACATTGTCATGTTTCAATATTCAGATTTTTATTTTCAACCATTGCAGCCAGACAGATGGTTCTAAATGGGAACATTCAATTTGACTGTAATATTGCCTTTCAAAAATATGACAGAATGAGATTCCAGATACTAAAAGCAACAGGCTTCTGTCCCAAGTTCAGATCAGACCTGTTCAGCAATATATTCTTATGTATTGACCATATTTTCCGTGGACATGAGCCATTTAAACTTGTGAACACGATGGCTTCAGTTGAGCAGAAGCTGCTCATGTGAGAGGCTACAGCCCCTGCAGCATCCCATGCTGGAGAGGTGACAATTCCACTGTGTATTTCTTCCTTCTGAGCTGAGAAAAATTGTCTAGGTTTGTTTTTCAGCTCTGGGCATTATCAGTAGCAGTGGCATTCCTGTGAGATTGTACTGCCAACTCTTTTGCCTCACTGGAGTAATAGTTTTACTGTGTGAATCTTAGTGAAAAACCTGTGATCCAGACTGGTGGGACTGACCTGCTTCTTCTTACAGGACAGAGCTGCTGCTTCAACCTGGGAAATTGTGGAAGGAGGGCAGACAGAACAGGAGACTGAGAAAAAGAGTTGATCCTTCATCCTTGGACTTGTTTTTTTACTTCAGCTTTAAATCAACTGTTGTAAATATTATTTCTTTCCAAATAAAATCTGTTGAACAGGATGGCTAAAAATGATCTCTCCAGAACTGGGAAGATAAAATTCACAGGTTTAGTTATTACCTCTTCAGTTGCTGGTCCTGGCTGCTGTGGCTGTGGTCAGAGGTGCTGAAGCCTCTCTTAACTCCTGAGGTGACCTGACTTCTAGGGCCTTAGTTGATATGGGGCTGGTCCTTACCTACAATCACACTTGCTTTAAATCAATTTACAAAATCATAAAAACCAAGACCACGGGTTCATCTACAAGGCACTTAATTTGCAAATAGTGTGTTCAAAAGGCTGAAGGCTTTCTCTCATACTGTTGAGAATAAAACATGTAGCTGCTTTTCTGCTCCCTTTCTCCATTATTCATCCTTCCAGAGAAGACTGGGGTGTCTCTTCCTCAGCACTGGGGCAGGTGCTTATTTGACACAGGTTTTGTACATTTGCTGGTGGCAGCGTTGTTCTAGCAAAGTACAGTGAATGGGAGCAGGCAGCTCAGCTGCTTTGTGAAATGTGATCAGCACACACCAAAGAAAGTCCAGTCACTTTGCTATTATTTTTATTTCCTACCAAAAGAAACTGCTACATTTCCAGAATGTTTAAAAATTGTAACAATTTGTATACATTAGTGGATAACAGTTACAACTTCTGTGTAGCTTTAAAACCAACACAACGGGTTGAGATCTGTACCGAGCTCTGTTAATTGATTGACCTTCGCCTACAAATGTCATTTAGATTATACCACTGATATTCTAAATACAAGAAAAAATTGCTCATTTTAAAGGAAAGGCAGTAGCTGTTTTAAAATCAGTTTTAACTTCCCGATTTCATTTAAAAGTAGTCAGGTTTCTCAGATACATTTAAGGAGGGGGAAATAATAGCTTAAGTTTCCCCAAAGATGTAGACAGTTTACAAAACTGCTTAAATTAAACACTAAAACCTCATCTCTTAAGAGCAGTCTGTGAACCCTCATAGATCAACATGAGCAAACATTTAAAAACCTATTTTAAAAATAGGTAACTGGTTTAAAAAGGAAAACAAAAATGCATCAGGGTGAGGTAGTAGTCACAGTGCATCCAGAAATACCAACTCAAAGGGCTGAAGGGAAATACTTGGAGCAACCTTTCTGATTCCAGGTGCTTTCTGCAGGCAGCTATTGCAGAGATGGAGAACACAGTCTGACTGGTCTGTGAGACACCACATTGCAGCTGAGCAGTGCAGGAGTGGCTGTGGTGAACAGGAACCTGCTGCAGTAACCAGACACGTTACCTGCTTGTTCCAGCTCTTCAGTGAGCACAAACACTTGGAACTGGACTGGAGGTTCAAGGGCAGTACCTACTTAAATGCAGTTCACATCAACTTGCCTCCCTCTCCACTGTGGCTCAATCCCTGTAAGCTTTGACTAAATCTCCACAAATTTAAGGAATGGTCCTGTGCAAAATCCCACAGAAGTTCCCCTTTATACCCAACGTTTGCCTGCCCTGCCACTGCACCAGATCAGCGCAGCCCTGACAATGTCCTGTCTTGCAAAGATCAAGCAAAAAGCCTCTACACTTTTTGCTCTAAAAACTGCTTTTTGCAGCATGAAGCACTGCACCTGGAGCTCAAACACCAACCCCTCTTTTTCTGTTGCTGCTTCTGACTTGCAGTGCACAGCTGCCTGCACTCTGCTGCCAGGGTCAGGTACATGCCATGAGCTGCCCTTTGTTCCTTCAACTTGTACTCCTGCAGGCTCACCACCATGCACCTATGGATCTGTGTGCTGGTCTCTGCTCTGAGCTCTAACCCAGCAGGAAAATGCAGCTTTAAAAGCACTTCACTATTCCATGATCACTGAGAGCTGAACCAGTTCTGCTGGGTCTCACCGAGTTTCCGGCCCTGCCTCGTACCTCTCCAAATGACAATTTCACAAGTATGGAGTTCCAGCTGAGTCAAGACAGGATAAAGAGACTGAATGTGTTTTTTGGTTTTTTTTCCAGGTAAGCCTAATTACTGTTTAATAAATTTTACTGCTAAGATACCTACAGTATATCCTTACTCTGTCAGGGGGGAACCTTTTATAAAAACAACCAAGTAAGACATTGCAGGAAGAGGGTGTCTTGCCCAAATGAACACTGCCTCTGGGACTGGGAATGGGAAAAGGCAACTAATTACATTCAAAATCTACAGCAACTTTCATGCATTCCCTTTCCAAAGAGGCTTACATTTTGCTTCTTAATATACTAGCATGGCAGAAAATTAAGTGCAATAGCTAATTCTAGACAGAGGGTCTAAAAATGACAAGTGACAACCTTGGTGCAATCCAAGAAATTCAGTTGAGCTGGTGGAAGAATTTTATCTAAATATCAAGTGCATTTTTTTTGCTGTTCACACTTTAGTTATTGCTCAATAACTATCAAAAAGAACAGAGGAATACTTTCAGTTTAGTTTTATTATATTATAACAGATCTGCAACTACAGCTTATTTCAGCCAAAACATTTTTGTATTCCAAACTCTTAAAAAATATCTACATTAATCATATTTTGCTATTCTTAAAAATAAAAAATATCTACCTAACATACCAATGCTGCTACAGCACTTGAAAGGGTGCATTATGTAAATTCTACGGTACAGGTAATTACTTTTGCAGTCATTGTTCTTCCTTTTCTTCTTCTCTGCTGCTTTGGCTTCAGGTTTCAAAAAGTTTGTTAAAAGCTGTTCCAACTTCTGAAACCATGTCAGAGGCTGTCATTGAACGTCCACATTTTTGAAAGGCTTGATGGTTCAACTGCCTGGTGAGAGAGCAAGCTCCAAATGCAGCCACTAGAAAGGGATTTTGGCTACAAGGAAAAAAACCAAAAACATTATAAAGAGAATCTGAACATTTCTGTGCAGTTTGTAAGGTGGTGGACATCATCTTTGTACCTGTAAATGTTTGTCAGCATTGACAAGAAGGCCTCTTAGGCAAACATCTCTATTTCTCAGACTCTTACGCTGCAGAGCATCTCTGTCTGAATTTTTTTTTCAAAATACTTCCCTGCCCATGGCACAGCACATGACTGAGTGAGAAATGCCACCAAGGCCAAAGCATGCAAAAGGACAACAGACTTAAAAAGTGGCTAAGAAGGTGTTACATGTCTGATTTTACTGATGTGAAGCTTCATCTTTTCCTCCAGAGGAAGACCAAAGTCTCCCCTGATGGCTTTTCAACCCCCTTTCCTGTCCATTCCCTGGGTAAATCCATTTGGTTTTGTCTTGTGGAGGGGGGGAGAAGGATGTGGGGATGCAGACAGGAGGTGATTTGTAACAGGGCCATAGTGACTGCTCCAGGGCCTTAATCAGATCAGCTTAAAAGGGGTACAGTGGCAGTCATAGGCCACAGCAGAAATTAAGGCACACTGTGGTAATGCCTCCTAAACACTTAGGAACTGCCCAAGAGAGTGTACCCAGACCCACATCTCTAATGCTGAACCTCCATGGAGAAGCCAGCACAGTTCTGCACCTCCAAAGCACCTTGACACAGGCTGGGCCATGGGAGTCACTTCTGCTGCCTTGAAACAGAAAACAGATGCAGAATAGTTCAGCAAACAGTGCTGGGCTCCAGGTTTTGGCTGACTGAAAACCTCACAAAGCTCAGCCCTAGCGGGGCATTGCTGCCTGAAAGGCACTAAGGACCTACTGACTCCTCTGCCAAGTGAGCATTTTGTGAAGGATCCTGATATAAAACACAGGCAAAGCAGGATGTGACTTTACAATCAGGTGTTACCTGAGCAGAAACTCTTAACTACTCATCAAGGTGCAGGAGCATTTAAGCCACCTTGAGCATTCATCTTGGATGCTCAAATGCTGCTCTGAAACAAGAGCTGTGCACAGGCTCCTGGCTCAAGGCAGCTAAAGCACAGATTTCCAAGGTCACACTAAAACCAGTTTGATACACACCACACTCCACATTGGCATCCTCTCTACTTCAGTGAGGAATCTACCTACTGTACCATTAGCACTCCTGAAAGCCAGTTCAATCTCAGTGCTTGAAAATCCTGCTCTGCACAGACCCATTTTGAAATGCCAGAGCCAGGCACAAGCTGAAGGACTGGCTGGACTGCCTGCAGTGCAGTATGCAAGCAGATGCCCTGACTCACTAAACCCAAAAAGCTCCTCCTCTCCTGCAACACACGAGGTAGACAGCATTGGTATAGCAGGTGTCTGCAAAGGGTCACCTTAACACCACTGCAGGAGACTCAATGCTTTGCTGATGCCAATTACACTTTTCCTTCATCTATAAAATAAAGGAGTTTCTGAGCAAGCTGTTTGAAAAGCCACAGGAGCTCAAGTCAGGGGAGCCTGGAGAACACGTGCTGTGTTTGCTAATCTCTCCAACAATTTAATACTGCTGTGTTGTACCCCATGCAAAAATAAACTCTTAACCACTTAAAACAAAATTCCTCCTTTAGTGGCAGCTGCAACTTCAGATACCCAGAATGAAAAAGGAAACCACAATGTTAGATTCCAGAATTTTGAAGTCTGGTTCCACTGGTCCCTCATTCCTGCTGGGGCACCTTGTGCAGTGCTCTTGTGGCAACACAAGCACAGGCTGGCTAACTCCCATGGACATCTGATTTTGTGCACCTGCACACAGCATCCAAAACACTACAAAAGATCTCCACTCCTCAAACTTCCAAAGCTCATTATTTATTGAGAAGAGAGACTGTAACTCCCTGACTGTTTATGTTCCTTTCAACTTTATTTAAAGCAGCTGATTTCACAGAAAGACTACCTGACTACATGGACCAATTAGTCAGGCAGGAACTGACATTATTTAACAAAAAAGCCAACAACCAGCTGCATGGCTGCTTTATGTATGACCAAAATGGACTGCCATTTGGCCTTAAAATAATTACTCTCTTTGAAATTGTATTTTAATTTGCAAGTTTCAACATACCTGCCCCACTGAATTACTTAGGCACAATGCAGAAGGATTCACCAAAACACAAAACCAAAGCCAAATGACACATCTTTTGAATTACAAAGATGCTATTGCCAATGACTACCCCTCATTTATTCTTCATACTTTCTGCCTACATTCAATTGTTTTGAAAACATGTACCTCCTAAATAAATATCCTTAGGAATAGATGCAGAGGCTCTTCTTCTGCATCTCCCTCAAACGTGGGAGATCTTAGATTACTGAAGGGTTTGTCTTATTAAAATTATTACTGTTATGTAGACTGCTCTAGAACACCCTTACACTTTTTAAAAGTACATGGATACCTTTGTACCAAAATCTCCAATTTAATTTGGAAATTTATATAGCAGGTTTACAACAGCTGCCATAGGTGAACACAGACTCACAGCAATTAAGTTATTAATTAATATTCATACCCATTTGTTTTTTCAGCTCCAGCAACAAATGCCCAGTGTGCCAAGACTCCAAGAGAACCAGAAAGGAGGTCCCCCTGTCCACCACATCTCCGGCTGCTTCCTTCGTGGCTGCACACAAGAACTACAAACAGAGAAACCAAAAACAAGGTCAGGTGCTTCTGCCCTTCCATGTACAGTGGCAGCACTGCAGCTGCAAGGGTCACCCTCTGAGGCACAAGCAATTAACAGGTGAGACTTTTCATAGGCAGCAGAATACACAAACACGCTGTTCTTAAAAAAAAAAAGACAGCATTAACATTTTTAAAAATACTTTTCTAATTACCTTTTAATCTTTTACAAATAACATGGCACAATGTACACACTTTCTCCACTTCACTCAGCCTGCACAGGTGAGTTTAGTGATTCACATGCCATGATGAGCCATCACCCCAAACTGGACCAGGTCCCTCCACAGATACATTGCACAAATGCTACTCTTCAGAATCTCTGACCTTCAGAGTTTGCAAATGTAAACCAAGGTGTTCAGAAAAAGCAAATGCAAAATGGAACTAAAATCTCAAATCTTCCACCATGTCCATCACCAAGGTATTTTATTGAAATAGCCTTTTCCTTAGGCTTTGTAAAAACTATATGCAAGGCAGATTTATTTTTGCTGCCAATCAACAGTGTCCTCAGCACCCGTGGATGTTTCTGTCAGCAGAGTCACTGTGGATAGGCTGTGTCAGGATATCAGATGTTACATTTCTATTTTAAATATACAAAGGACCTTGGTCAAATTGATCTCTTTGTGGAGCTTTAACTAGGAAGAACACGGAAATGGTTTCACTACATTTAACTCCTTTGTTCTCCACTCTAAACAAGCCCAAGCAGGAAGCCTGAAGGACATGTAAGGCACACAGAAAGAAAACAGCATCAATTCTGCTACCCTCCTCCAAACTCTCTTGTGGTTATGTATCCACCCTCAGCTTTTTTTCCTGCTTTCCAGCTCTGAAAAAAACCCCCAGGAAGTATTTATTTTCCTCTCCCAGGAGAATGGAAGAGCTGGCAGAATCATCACTGGCCAAGTGGTGATCCTTAGCATCTCTGGTCAGTTACTGCAGGTTCAGGACTCTGCACATGATCTGTGTGCTGCTCAGCATGCCAAACACATATGGCAAGGATAAAGCAAGACCAAGCATTGCCTGGACAACAGCTCTTACCTTGCCTGGGCTGGGTTTCTCCATAGTATACAAACAGAACAGCACAAGCGTTTTACAGGGAGTACTATCCGTATTTTTGAAGGAATTTTTCTCTTACAAACTAACGGGAAAAATCTGCACAGAAAGGAAGGACTCGCAGATACATCATCTTAAACAGCAAGCAGTAAAAAACTCCATAATGCCAATAAACCCCTTCCAGGTCATTACATGGAACAGCAAAGAACTGTACTTCACTTCCCTCTCCCAGCGACTCCTGCAGCACTAATTGCGGCTCACGAGGCCAGGCAGCCGTGCGCGTTTGCTGCCACGGAGAGGGCAAAGACTCATCAGTCACCAGGAGCACAGCACACACCACTGCCAGCATTTCATTTGCCCAATCACTCTTCTCCCCTTCCCCCTCCCCCTCTCAAATTAAGATTCTGGAGGTGTTTCTCAGTGAGCAGCAGCTAATGTCAAATTTCACAAGTGTAATGCCCTTCTGAGTTAGCTATCTGAAGAAGGTATGCCCTTTTAGGTGGCGTGGTTTATTCTTGTTTTTATTTTAAATACGGTGCTTTGGAGAAATTACCTCTAATTCTGCTACTTTGAAGATGCTATCTCACAGGATTTTCACTTTGAGGGCTCGAACTCCTGGCAGGAGGCAGGATGGAAATCCTCTGTTCAAAAGCTTTGGGGCCTTCTGACTGACAGCTGAGCACAAGCCCCTGCTTATTAGCTGTATGTCACCATCTGCCACCATTCTGTAGCCCCACAACCTTCCAATCATGTTTGAGCTGTACAGGAAAGCAAGATCTCCTCAAACTAGGCCAATTATAATACTCTCCTAAATAAAAAAAAAGTGGTCTTTTGTTTGTGGTTTTAAAAAACTAAGTCTCAAATACACGCAGACTACCTCACGGGCAACAACAAAAGCAGACCTTCGTACTCTGAACAGAGATGCTGGAAAACAAATCCATGGGATACCTTCAAAGAAGCTGACCTACAGGAAATTCACTTGAATGAGGTGGGAAAGGTATAATGCTCAGGCAATTCTTGTGCAGAGGCTCGGCTGATCAAAGAATATCTCAAGATAAAAGGACGATGAACATTACAACAGGCAATGGGAAAAGGATTTAAAACCACCTCTGAATTACAATCACTATCATTATTTTAAAATGTAAGAAGGAATCCCACCCTAGCATCAAGACAAACTGGCATACTGTCAGATCATCACAGGATGCTTTTCCCAGCCTTCTCCTAGAACAACAAAATAAAACTGCTGTTTTCCCACTCCCTCAGTGCAACAGCCCCCACTAAATGTCTGAGCCCTGCTGTGCAGACAGCAGTTCTGTAAGGACCAGGGGGGTGATGTCCTTACACTGCACTGAGCAGCTACAATCAGTGGCAACATTACAAGACCTTGATTAGATGGATATGACTGAATAGTCAGTTATGATGCTGGGAAGTTGGGCAGTTCTGTTCCCTGGAGATATGCAGAACTCACTATTTACATGAAGATGAAGATTTTTTTGGTCTGTTGCTCAGTGAGACTGTAGCATGTTCAACTAGGGATGGACATGTACATCAGAAAACCTAGAAAACATGGTTCTTGGAAGAGCTGAGGAGACCAAGATGACTGGATGAGGTACAAGGAAATACAAAGACTGAAATCACCACAAGGTGTCAATTTTGAAAAGGCAGCAGCCAGGAGGACCACTTCAGGTCAATTAGTCTGACACCAATCCTGATCCAAACAATAAAGAGGTTGAGTTATAGTTCAACTGACAGTGTCAGAGACAGAGACACACAATTAATGCTGGTCAAGCTGACAGTTGGGGAAGGGTGTCTGGTTTTGTCTTCTAATAGGTCTGGGTGACCAAATCTGATGTCATTATTTCTCAGGGTGATGAACCAAAAAAACCTACCTCAGTATAAGTAACAGACAGTTTTTAAATGAAAACTGATCTATGCTAACTATCTTTCCAGGAAAAAAAAGCCAATTACCCAACTCCCTAGCACTTATCCATGCAGCACACATATACTATCATAAGAAAAGGCTAGATGAAATAAAAATGTCATCACTGAAGAAATGCCTGCAAGGAGATCTGCTAGAGTCAGAACAAGCACAGTCCTATTCAACAGTTTCAAGACAGTCTCAGCAAGTAAACATCACTTAAATACTGCCAGAGCTTTAGGCAGCAAATACCACACATCCCTCACATACAGCCACATGGATTTCTTGCATACCTAAATCCATGGAAATAATTAGTACTGAAATATGATTGCAATAGAAACAACAAATTGAAGGGTGTCATACTGACAGAATGGTGGACAGTACAAATTCAAGAGTTTTAGGCTCCACATAATCCAAAACTCTGCCCCAGACTTTCTGGGTAACCATGGCCAAGTCATTTAGTAGCTCTATGTTTAATATATTTCAAGCCATAAAATACCATCACTCCCTTTTCAGCACTCCCTGAAGGTAAGATAGACATTAGTATTTGGGAAAGCATTCAGAGCAGGGTGTCACACTTAGCTGTACCATTGCCAAGTTTTAAGCTGAAAGAACTCCCAGCCCAAATTCTGCTGCTGCCAAAAGCCCAGAAGAATGACCTATTTATGGGTATTGCATGCTTAATTAAAATAAACAACCAGTCTGTTATGTAACTGAAAATAGCTGACCTCTCTTTGAAGGGAAAAAATGAGAATGTAGTAGTTTTGCTGACCTCAAGCACTACAAGTTTAGTGGGAAGCACAAATTTTGATGTGGCTGTATGCAGGCACCATTTACAATGCCAGGTCCTAGACACACCACTGTGAGAAAACCAAGGTAGTATAAAAAGTAATGTGTGACTGCTTGTTCCTGACTCACCATGTTCACCCACTAGTGATAAAAAACCCCACCCCAAAGATTCATTTATGTTATGTTTGCATTTAGAGCACAGCACGTGAAATATGGGATAGTTGTACTGATGATGGTCAATTAGGCTGAAGAGCCTATATGGAACATCACATTTATTGAGACTGCAGAATGAAAGACAGCCTGGAGGTTAAAATTTAACTCCTGAATCTCAGACATCCTGAACAAGTTCTCTGCACAATTCCTCTTACAGAGCAGGAATATTACACTCACCCTAATGTGCTCAGCAACCCATGAATGAAACGTGACCATTTGAACTTCCAGTATGATCCAACTGGATGGGATCAGCTAACAGCCACCCCACACAACAAACACACTCTACTTTAATTAAAAGCCTTCCAAAAGATTTCCATTTTCTAAGCAAAATAACGTAGCTATCAAGAATAATTCTGCTACATCAAATGCAAGATTCAGGTTTAGACCTTTATCAGATTTTTAGTAAAATCTCTTACCAACATACATCTCTGACCTAGCTTATACTAGTAAGAAATTTATCTTTTTCCTTTTGCAAGTTAGTTCACAAAAGCACATAGCTGGAGGCCATGGATTCCCAGAAATGTGTCCCAGAGTGCACACAATCAAAAAAGCCAAGTTTAATGACTCTGACTGGAGAGACAACTCAACTGATGTGGAAAACGTAAGTTGGCTTTTATATAAAGGGTGCTTATACTTTTTTTATTCCCTAATCACACTTAAAACTTAGATAAGTCCTTGAGTGTGAGATATCAGGCAATTTAAGTTAAAAGAAAATGACCCAAATTTTACATTTGTTTTCTTGCATAGGCACAGGAGCTGGGGCCAGGTGAGGAGAGCCAGGGAGAAGCTGGTTGGGCTGCACACACCATAGAGAGCACAGTGGCACCATGGACAGGAACCATCACCTCCCTGTTTTGCTCACTCTGCAGCAGCATCACTGGGGATGAAGGTGCTGCCCCTCAGTTAAAAATGTAAGATTTTTAATGCAAGATTTGCTCAGAAGCTGTGAGTGAGCCAGGGAGTACCAAGCACTGAACAGCTTCCTTTCCAGCTGTGTAGGGAGGTGAACAGCTGGAATTAGAAGTACTGCCTGGGGACTTATGGCAAGAGTTGGCCTTTCACCCCATAGTCAGTACTCAGTATTCCCCCTCACATTCCTCCTTGCTTCCCTTGACCATAGCTGCAGCTGAGCAACTGGAGAGAAACCATATGTGGCTACTGGTTCCAGATAAAAGTAGTCACAGGCAGCAGCGGGATGGTTCCCATAAAGCCTGATTTCTGGAAGGAAGAAGGGCCAAACACAGGTGCTGGGGAAAATCCAGAAAAGTTCACTGTAATGTTGAAAAATAGAAATCCAAATCCTCTACTTCAAGGACCCAACCAAATTTTAAACATATTAGGAACTAAGGCTGGTATAACCACACTTTATTATTGACCAGTTCTCCAAAGAATAATAAAAAGATAACCTCAGAGAGCTGTGCCATAGTGAATAAAAGCTGACTTACCTTTTCCCCACAGGCTGAGTACTCATTCCTACCCTGGTCAGTGATGGCACTGATATCACCTACCAAGAGCATGGTGAAGCTCATCTTTGTAGAGCAGGGAATCAACAACTGTAGACCAAGCTATAATGTGAAATTGCAAAAGGAAAGAGAAAAAGAGTATATAAAACTTAATTTAAAATCTTGGTGATTATGTTCACAGGGCAGTTGGCAGCTCACTACTATTGAGACAAATTTTAGAAAAGCCTCCTTTATAGTGGAGGACTGCTACTGCTTTCAAAGAGGCCATGTATGTGATTAGGTGATGACTCTGAGGCCATAAGGAACCACCTGCACCAGCTAATATGATCTGTAAAAACAAACCTCAGAAGTATCCAGACACTTCCAAGTTTGTGAATCTACCAAAGTTTTAGGTATGTTACTGTAATAGGTTTTTTCTATTAATAAAATCTTACTTTGAATTTATTAAGTTTCAGCTTCCAATAAGAATTTATCGAGCCTCTTTGCTTAGATTACAGATCTATTTGCTGACAGTAAACCTTCACCAACACCTGTACTTCCACCTTACACCAAATCCCCTGGTAACCCTTTCTGCCTTCAGGTAACAGAAGTAAACTGTCTGCTGAATTTCCTACAGACTCATGAAGAAAAGTACTTTGAAAATAACCACTACAATCCCTCTAAAGTATCCACAAAGCCAATCTTCCCTACTGCAAAATTTGGCATCTTCAAAGAGCCTTCCTTCCACAACAACCAAGCACAATACTCTAAAGTTACATGGTTAAGTTTGTGATTTATAAATTCCTGGTTTTCCAGAGAGCATTGAGACTTCTTTTCTGGAAAACATGCATGCAGTGTAGTCCCAAAAGAGAAAGTTTAAAAGTAATATACACAAACTACAGTGTCAGTGTGCTAAATACAGAAGGTCAAGCAGGAAATGCCTAAAAATAGGTAGGGCTTAAGCACTACAAATGGATGATGACATGGTAAATAAAGGCAAAAGGAGTACACAGATCTTTTCATAATGTTTGATTGTGCTCTGAAGACATTGGCCTGATCCAACGATCTGGGTTTCCCTCACACTGGAATCATGATGTATGTAGTCTTAGCTGGAAAAAAAGTGACATCAGATCAAAAGAAGAGACAGATGAAAAGTTAAGAGCAAAAAACCTGAGAAAGAATTCAAGGTCAGTGACATGACAACATATTCCATGTTGTGGCACAGAGCACACATTTCTCAATGTAATTTTGTATTTGAGAAGCTTTTAAAAAAATGACCAGCAGACCAGAGCCAAAGAACATTTTGTTAAAAGGAAGTTGAAGTCTGTAGCTTCTGCAAAATTCTCAGGAACCTTCTTGAAAGTCATGCAAACGCTGAAAAGAGTTTTTGTAACAGACATTATAACCTGCTTTCTTACAGCTCCACAACGCTGCCTGTAATGTCTAATCCAACAGAGACAAAGCATTAGTGACAGAACCAAGGTAAGAACAAGAAAGCACATCAATCAACTGCCATAAAGGCACAGAACTGTTTTTATTTCAAAGCAAAAGCCACTTCACAAATAGAAAAAATATTGGAACACAACAGACACAAAGAACAAGGTGGGGAAACAGAATGAAATCAATGAAAAACCCCAAAAGCACACAAGACATCCACTTAACTTGTGCCACATGTGAACACTCAAAACTGAAACTGGAAAAAGCTTCAGTTGTTTCCTGTTTTTTTTTAATCCTGCATGACAAGAGATATTGGAGACAGTGCCCTGTCTCTCCAGCAGTTGCAGGGATACACTTTTCTCAAGAATTAACAGGAGAACAGAGATATACTAGATAATGTACTCAACCTAAAGTGCTCACCCAGTTTTCCCAGTGTTCATTAAAAAAGAAACAATCCTGTATAAAAAGAACATTGTTGGCATAAACAGAGAAAGAAGACAACTACAGTGCTCTAAAGCTCTCTAGCTGGCATGAACTGGAGTAAAGCCATTTTATTCTCCATCCTCCCTTAAGCCTGGCCGGACTGGCCAAGGTTACAAATTAAGTCTGCTATGGGTGCAAACATGACAGCAGACTTCCTGTGGGGAAACCTGGGTACTGTATGACAAAGTCCTTTAGCACACAGATACAACTGTATTGCTTCCAGGTCACAGTGCTTTCACAGTCTGCTGCAGTACCTGCACTAATGGGGTATGCAGAAGGTGCCTCTGCACAAACCAGTTGTCATACTGCATCTGTTTTTCTGTTATAAAACACTTCCATGGCTCCCAGTAATGAAAAATTGACTGTATATACAAAACAGTTCTGAAGCAGCATAAACATTTATCAGAGATTAGCATTTCAAGTAATTAGAAGCAGAGCTGCTGCTTGTTATGTATGTGAAATAAGACCATGCAGGCAAAATGCAACGAAGACACTCATGAATTAATTTTATACTGATCACAGTAAATGATCAGTATAAAAAGCATCAGACAGGCAGCTAATTTTATTAAGTATGCTTTAAACCATATTAGTATGTGACTGCTGTAATGCCAATCTCAAGTGAATTTTTCTTTTAATTTGTTAGGGCTGCTGTACAAGTCATATATGTACAGCCCCATGATGGACAGCACCATGGAAAACTGAGCAGGTCTTGAACCTCAAGCCATCTTTGCTTTTCACACATACCAATAGATGGTGGGCTAACAAAATTATTTTGCATCAGTTTAGCAATCACAGCTGCAACTTACACAGACCATCTCAGCTAGGAACTTTAAAACAGTTCACAAAGATTAAATAATTAAATTTTCAATACCTGTGTAATATAAAACATAAGTTAACACCATTTAAATGAGAAATTAAATCAACAACTTTTTTCAGCGAATAAATTTAGTTGCACCCCTAAAATATCAATTGACACAAATCATCTAAAAGGTGATCTGCAAAGGCAGCCATCCCTCTAGTCTTCAGGGGAATACAACCAATTGCTATACAGTCTGCTGGACTACAACTGAAAGCAAACAGAACAAAACAAGCACACTGGTAAAAAGCAAAAGGGTTCACTTACCTTTCTCTCCATCTGAAATAAGATCTCTTTCTCCCTTTTGAACAACTGTCAAATTCCCCATGGCTTGGCTGAGTCTTAAAACACATCCATGATGATCACTGCTGTCTACGGGGTCTCTAAGCTACAACACAAGAATGCCATACACAGTACATATTTTGCTACTAGAACAACATATTCTAACCCATGCTACTTATATATGCATGGGGCCATCATCAGTCTTTCCATGTATTTTTTTTTATACCCACTGCAATGCTAAAAAATGCACGAGAATGGGTCTTCTTTAAAAAAGAGCTCTAAGAATATGCATTGTTGTGCCAGTTATCCCATGGAATAAAAACTCAAGAGAGTGCTTCTCTCACATGTAAGAAACAGCACATAACATTTAAGCCAGTAGTAAGTTATTTATTCTTAAGGACAAAACAACTAAACTTGCAGATACTTAAAAACAAAAAAGGAAAACAGCTCACCATGGCTTCATACAGTCTACTGAACTCCATATAGTTTGGAGTAAGAATAGCTCGCTGGTAGCCTTGAATAAGAGAAGGCTGCTGGGAAATGAGCCACAGTCCATCCTGCAAAACACAGCAAGAAGAACATTTACTGAACAGATTCTTAAATGTCAAACCACTGGCTAAAATCAAGAAAATACTTACTGCATCAATAATGATAGGAATTCCTTTCACTTTCGATTTCTCTATAATACCCTGCAAAAAAATGGAGATAACTTTAAGATGCTTCCTAATTTAAATCTCCTAAGATCCAAACCAAATTCATGCAATAAATCTGACCACATTTTGTTTTTACAGAGTGACAAAAAAGAATCTTTTATATTCTTCCAACTAATGTAAGACATTTTCCTATCAGCGGTAATTTTACAGTCACAATGTTCTCTCCCTGGTTTGAGTGTCTACAGAGTTGGTATGTATTTTCATGGCAAGGTTTTGGGAGGGGGAAGAGGGGCTACAGGGGTGGCTGCTCTGACAAGTTGGCAGAAGCTGTGCCCATGTCTGGCAGAGCCAATGCCAGCTGGCTCCAAGACAGACCTGCCACTGGCCAAGGCCACGTCCATCAGTGACCGTGGTAGCACCTTTGGGATAACAGATTTAAAAAGGGGAAAAAGTTACTGTGCTGAAGCAATTGCAGCCAGAGAAGAGAGGAGTGAGAATATGTGAAAGCTACAGCCTTGCAGACACCCAGGTCAGTGAAGGAAGGGGAGGAGGTGCTCCAGGCTCCGAAACACAAGACACCCCTGCAGCCCAAAGAGCTCCACAGGAGAGCAGAATCCACCTGCAGCCCACAGAGGGCCCCACACCAGAGGAGTGGATGCCCAAAGGAGGCTGTGACTCCATGGAAAGCCCACACTGGAGCAGGCTCCTGGCAGGACCTGTGGCCCCATGGAGACAGGAACCCATGCTGGAGCAGTCTGTTCCCAAAGAACTGCACCCCATGGGAAGGACCCAGGCAGGAGCAGTTTGTGAAGAACTGCAGTCCATGGGAAGTCCACTGGAGAAGCTTGTGGAGGACTGTCTCTTGTCAGAAGGACCCCATACTGGAACAGGGGAAGAATGTGGAGTCCTTCCCCTGAGGAGGGAAGAGCAGCAGAGACAATGTGTGATGCACTGACCACAGTCCCCATTTCCCATCCCCCTGCACCACTGAGAGCAGGGAGGTGCAGAAGTTTGGAGTTAAGATAAACTTGGGAATTGGGGGGTGGGGGGGTGGAGGGAAGGTATTTTTACCATCTGGTTTTATTTCTCGTTATTCTATGCTGATTTGATTCTTAATAAAATTCAATTAACTTCCTCAAGTGGAGCCTCTTTTGCCGGTGATAGCAATTGGTGAGTGACCTCTCCCATCCTTATCTTGACCCACATGCCTTTTGTTATACTTTCTCTACCCTGCCCAGCTGAGGAGGGGAGCAAAAGAGAAACTCTGGTGGGCACCTGGCATCCAGCCAAGGTCAA